>JAWWLR010039957.1:0-10182 GCA_035041075.1 Acraspis erinacei | reverse complement strand
ATTATCTCTTTTGTTGAGAAGGTTATTGTCGATCCCAGGCAATGCAAGTAGGACCTCTTTAGCTCAGACCCAGATATCAATGGCAACATTCTTGTGGCTATGATTTATAATTTGGATTGAGTCTTAGTAGCAATGTTACTAGTCAGCTTGATTTATCATATAATTCGGAGAGGATGTCTTGAACTTAATTTAACATCATTTGGACCGAATAGCTGGATAAATTAATACCAAATTCAGAAGAAAATATTTTGGTGGACACAGTATTTTCCTGGTAGTAAACATCCCTGAGAGCCTATTTCTGCTGTTTGAACATTCCCTAATAACGTAGATCACGAAGGGCCATTTCAACTAATCAGGATCAAGCTGTTTGTCAAAGAAGAAAATGATGCCGCAAAAATTGTCATCTTTCGTCGATCAGCTTTTGGAGCAGCATGTGCTAAAAGTTTGATTAATTTAAAAAGGAAGAAAGTTTCCTCTGATATTACCCTTGCCTTATCAAGTATGATCATTTAGAGTTCAGGGTATCCTGTCCATAAAGGAACAGTTTATTTCAATTTTCCGGAAGGAATTTCTTTAAAATACTGTGACCTTTCCGTTTTTGTCGAAGTTAGTTTATGATATGTTAAAATTTAATTGGCACATTATTTTTGAAATATTTCCTGTTGATTTTATACTGCCTCGATATCTATTTTGTCCTGTCGTTCCTGCATTATTATTTAACATGTCCCCATAATTTTGTTGCTGAATGATTATATGTACCCCTATACCATTTTGCAAAGACAGAGCTGAGCTAGCCAAACCTTTTAATTTCCGGTTTCACTAATTTTATCTTTCAACTTAAAATAAATTTTTATTTAATTTAGTTTGTCTTTTAAAATAATTTCGTCATAGTTATGAATGGTCCACGAAGGATCTGGCGCCCGTAGTTTATTTGTTGACTTACCAGACTTATCAATACATTTAGTTATTCTTAAAATTAGTGCAGCAGTTTAACGCACTAATTTTCAATAGATTGGGTCGTTTATAAACATTATATTGTAAAATATTTTTGATTTGCAAATAAAGTCGTATATATTTTCTGGTGTGGTAAAGTGAGGCTTTCTGCCAACCAAAAAATGAAGACTTTTGGTATTAACATTCCCGGAGCTAATCCGAAATAATAGGTTCAAAAGTATTAATTGGCAATACTTTCCTTGATAATAGATTTCATTTTTTCACGATGATTCATTAGGATAAAAGAAATACTTTGGGTTTCAATCGTGTACAAAACTACGATTTTTGCCGATATTTCGTGAAAATTGCAGTTAACTTCTTCAGAGCTGACCTGAAACTGAGGTATCGTGTTATGTGGTTCTTATGTATACTCTCTACGATGCCTGTGATTGGGCAGAGCGCCCCACCATGGAGACTTGACGCACCTTATTGGCCAATCAAGGCTTATTTTAAAAATCCGGGAGAACGAAAGCCATATCGGATTGGTTTTATTACCGTTGTCCCTATTGATGTTATCAGGGTGCTTTAAGGTTTCGATTGCTTCTCTATATTGTCTTGGAAAAATATTGTCTGTTTTTGCAATGACGGTTGTTTTATCAAATAGAATGTTATGTCTTGTTTAGATATGATGCTCAGCTAATGCTGATTGCGTGAAATGATTTAGCATGACTTTACTCTCATATTCCTTTATACGTTGGCTAACCGCTCTGCCAGTTTCTCCAATATAGACTTTGCCACAAGAACAAGGGGTTTTATATACTCCTGGGTCACTCAGAGGTGTCTTTTTGTCTTTAGGGTTGTTTTGAAGTTGTCCTATTTTCGCAGGTGGTTTAAATATGGTTTGAATTTTGTGTTTGTTGAGAATTCCTCGTATTTGTTCTGTGAAACCTTGGATGTAGCGAAGGACATTGGTCGACTTTCTCTCTCTTTCTTTATTAGGTTGTTTTGAATTGTTTTTGTGTGTATTTTCTTATTGCTTTATTAATTTGTCTGATTGTGTAAACGTTCTGTATTAGGATTTTTTCAACGTTTTGTAATTCCATTTGTAAATTATCTTTAGCTGTTATGGGGACAGATCCGTATGCAAGGGAGTTGATGACTCTTTGTTTTTGAGATGGGTGGTGGTAAACTAGTATGTGCTCTATAAAAGGTATGAGCTCGGTGGGAAGTTTGCAAAATATTTAATCATATCAATTGTATCAGAGCTTAGTACACTCATAAAAGGAGATATTACGAATTTGAACGTGAATCTGTTGCATTTTTTTGATAAAGTCAAAAGAGTTTTGCACGTGAGTGACAGAGTTTCCTGTGAAAGGATTCAGTTCATTGGCGAGGAAGCATGCTAGCTTGTAATTAGTAGAGTTTGTTGCGTTGACGATCGACCTGAGTGGAATGTTGTTTTTCTGTATTTTCGGGAATCCGTAAAGTCTGGGAGATATGAGATTAGTAGTGATTAAGTTAGATATTGTTTCGCTGTCAAGTCTTTTTCAAGTTGTTTGTATATTTCGTCAGTTAGAAGGTCCATATTTTTGTTTTTATAGTTTTCTTGACGCATTATTACAGTAGTGTTGCCTTTATCTTTGGGTAATATTATAATGTCTTTATTCCGATTGAGTTCTTTAATAAAGGTATTTTCTTGTTTTGTTAAGTTTCAGGAGGGCAGCTGGGCTTGGCGTAAAATGTTAGCCGTCTTACGTTGTATGTCATTCGCTTTTTGAGGTGGAAGAGTATAGATTGTGAATTCCAAATTACTGATGATTTCTTCTTTCGCGATTTTGGAGGTAGCTATTGCAAAATTTTGTCCTTTAGATAAGGTCAAATTATATGCGGTCCAATGTAGACAAAATGTCAAATTGGAGATTCTTTGATCGGACAAAGTGAAGATTTAATAGTTTTTTGGAGGTAGTGTGCAAGAGCAATTTAGTGTGATGTATATTTTGTAGAATTGACTTGGATTTCGATTTTACGGAACAGTTTTATAATTATAAGAATTTGGACACGATTTTGTAGTCCCTGCACCGTTTTAAAAAAGGTAAAGATGTTAGTAGCTTACCTTGCGAAGTCCCGAGCTTATTAAAGGTTTTAGATCTATTAAGAAAACTCTCGCTGTAGAGTTCTTTAATAATAGATTTAATGCGTTCACGATTATTCATTATGCCTGTGATTGGCCATTGTGCCCCACCATGGAGAAAGGACGCACTTGATTGGTCAATTAAGTCCTACGTCCATGGTGGTCATAACCATTGATTTGATAAAAGAACCATCATCGAAGAAACACAGAATATTTTCCAAGAAAACGTAAAGACTCTTAAAGTACCATAAACAACATCAATAGGTACAACGGGTGTAATACAAATCCACTTTGGCTTTCCGTCCTCCCGGTTTTTAAAAATAAGACTTGATTTGCCAATCAGGTGCGTCCTGTCTCCATGGTGGGACGCTCTTAATTCAATCCAGATTCCAGTGTAAAAAGTTTTATGATTAAAATTTCATGAATTCTGATGTCATCATAGTTTTGTTGTACAATTATGAAAATTTAGTAAGAACATGTCTTATAAAATTTCTAAATCTGCTTTAGGTACCATCAGGTTCGTCATGAACTTAGTCTATTCGTAGGATTTAAAACAAATATTGCATATCAGGTAAGGATGATTTTGATAAATTAATTTAGACGAGGGATTTATCGCTCTCAAAATCTGTTGAACACTTCCTATAAAATGACATTAAATGCCTTAAAATCCTTTGAAATCGATGAAAATCTAAAAAAATCTTCATATATTTATTAAAATTTCCCGAATCTAATGCAATTTATCTAATCATATGAAATCTCTTCAAAATATATCCAAACAGTTAGAAATTTTATTAGAGTTGTTAAATATCCATTTAAATTTATGTTATTCTATTGAAAACCTTGGAATAATTTTAAAACATTTAAATCTGGTGTATATGGGATCAACATTTTTTTTAAATATCCCCTAAAGTAGAATTGGCCAAAAGGGCCAGTAGAATGAACTTATCTTTTCGTTTATATATTTCCCTATATGTATCAACAAAAAGACTTTAAAGAAAAGATGTTGAAACCCGCTCCTAAAGAGTACATTAAAATTGGTCCTTTAAAAATTGGACTTTTGATTGTTTTGTGGTCAAAAAGCGTCGTCCAATAACAAGTATTCATTAGTGCAGTATACTTAAAATAAAATATTAATGTTTACATATTACAAAATTTCGTAAAACAATTATGGCAATAAAGGTAAAAGCTTGTAATAGCTGATAATGATCATATTTATCAGATAAATTCAAAAACAGATATAATGTCAAATGCTGCGTGGGATTAAGGTCTGGGACTATGATAATGTACATGACCAAAGTCACAGAATGTTTAAATTTGGATGTTATGATTATTGCGAAGCGAAATTAACAAAATAAAAAAATAAAAAGGTTTACCTGCTGAGGAAACTGCTAATACCTTTTAATATTAAAATAATAAATACAACTGTCTGAAAGTTTTCATTCGTTGACTTTTGACACCACATACAACAATATTAACCACATTTATCATTGATATCATGCATAACACAATCTTCATATTACAAACTTTTATTCATAATGTAGCTTTATGGCAAAATGTAGAAAACTTTCACATTGCTACTTGCCTCTTTCGTAGGATTAGGCTCCTGAAAAAACCCATGGAATATATAAATTGGTGAATTATATTTCAATGATTGAATTTTGAATATGGGAATTAAATTATTCGAGTTAGAAAGTAGATTGTGGCTTACTTTAAAAGAATATCGAATTGTAAAGACCTTGTTCTATTAATCCGACTAAAAGTGTACTATCGTAAATAGTAATAATTAATAATTAATAATTAAGGTAATTAAGACCAACCTTTTCACGTCGCCTAATAACATCTTTTCACTTTGTTTCTGCAGCAATATCTAACTGAACACACCGATTTTATTTAAATTTAAAATTGTATTTTTTTGCACACTAATGTCATAAGTTACTTCCTCCTTATATTTTAATTCTTCTTCGGGTCGAACATAACATTAACTATTATATTAAAATAATACTAGCTTTGTTTTAGAATAAATGCATGGCCTGGAGAATTGTCCTGTACAACTACAATTCTAAAATTCACGGTGATTCGTTGACCCTTACCTAAGGGAGTTTCTTCAATTTCATCTCGGTTTAATGCAACAACCACGCCAGTGTACACGTTTATTTTTGCCCTTCTTTTAAAATGAGTTGTTGTATAAATTCCACGAAGTATGGTATTACCATACTCCAATATAGCAAATACGTCACCATTGGATGTCTTTAAAACATTTTTTCTTTCGATTGGCATGGGAGCAGTACCTTCATTTCCTACTCTCAATTGAATTTCTTTATTCGGAGGGAACGTGTAACTCCAGACTTCGAATAGCTGATGTGGCCTGCTGCGGGGAATCAGCCGAATAGATCGAAGTTGATATCAAAGTAACGTCGAAGGGGGGGGGAGAAGCGCGCTTGGCAGAAGGAGAGCTTGACCTAATACGAAGAGGAAGCTCTTCAGTAAGAGACCTTGACCTAACACGAAGAGGAAGCTCAGTATCAGGGGACCTTGAACTAACACTAAGAGGAAGCTCGGAAGAAGAAGAGCTTGAACTAACACGAAGAAGAAGCTCAGCAGAAGGAGACCTGCCAGGAGTATGATGTCTGTCCGGAGAAGAAGAAGGTCCGGGACGAGGAATGCCAGGGATAGGGTCACCATTAGGTAGACACTCAAACTCCGAACTCCACTCTGCAACAAAACACAGAGGATAAAATGTTCTTTACAGTTTGCAGTCGTATGTTGACATTGAATATGTGCAATCCCCAAATGGAAACCAAGAAATAACCCACAGAGCATTGAAGCGCATAATTTAAAGTAGAGAAAGTAAACGAAAAATACACAGTATAAAATTCTGGCATAAATTTCATTGTAAATAATTTCAAGATGTGGTTCCTTCTCGCTCGAAGTTGTGGTACGAAACTGTCGTCTATTATTTTTGCCACAAAACTGTAAAAAATTTGCCCATAGCTGACTTTGTACTCCTTATCCGAGGAAAGGGGCGGATTGTTTAGTGTTACCATTCACAATACCATGTCTAATTTTTGTTTCAGAGAAATGGTACTTAATATTAGTATTAATTTCACACTTTGTGTTTACTGTGTAGGTACTGAAAGCAATGTCTGCATTCCTAGGAACAAAGTTTTTGATTTGCTACACGCATAATGTTATTTTTCTAATTGAGTATAAATGGTACTTAAGAAATTATTACGTGCATATCTTTTAGGAAGACGAGCAGTTTAAGTATCAAACTTATTATAAAGTTTAGTTTCTAATTAAATGGACGAGACCATAAGTTTCAAACCAACAAAATTTTCAAAATTTACTTTTTTTATTGCAGTGTCGAATTCGTCTCATGTGTCATACCATCTCAGTGAATCCGAATAAAATTCTGCGAGCTAGAGCTTTTCGTAATTCGTGTCATTGTGTTCGGCTGACGGAGGTCTTCGCAAGTATAACGAGGCACCTTCTTACCTATTGTTATCCTTTATTTCTTGCTTGATTTTCTCGCTTTATAAGGGATACTTTTTTGAAATATTTTAGTTTTATGCATTTATGTCAATCCCTATATTGCGTCGAACCGCCCATGCGTCGCGTTGAAAACCAGACTGGTTACCGTTGGCGTCCCTTTTTCTCAAAACTCTATTTTTAAAATATGGGTAGCTGATTTCTCAAAAACCAATGCACCGATTTTATTCAAATTTTACAAACCCAATCATGGTAGGACGTACTAGTGATTGAACGAAGGGTCTGTATTATTTGATCACAACCGATTCTACAAGGTAATATCGGGTATAAGTTTGACAGAAAAATGTAGTTTTGCGTATACAATTCTGCAAAAATTAAATTTTGATTTTTTTCAATCCTTCATTTAATCACGAGCTATAATCTCGTACTAACAGAAAATATTTGGCTTCCGGATTTGCGATAAAGCTATCTCGATTTATCCTGACTCCCTAAGGATAATTTTTTCCAAGTGGTCCTCGAAAATCAGGTTCTAAAATCAGAATTTTCAATTTTTGAGAATGAAAATTTCGAAAAATATTGTACAGAGAAATGACAAATAATACTGTCTTTCAGTTGTCCTACAAATTTTTCCGAATGAAGGATAGTCCCTTATAGTTCCCCAACATTAAACGCAGTATAAACAAAGCAAGAAACGCATATCACTTTGGGAAACTGTAGTCAGAGAAGTGGGTCCGGGTGAGAGTTTCGTTTATTCAAATTATTTGTTTTTTCCAACAGATAGGTTTTGAATCATTAATACAGAAGGTAATAAAGAATGATTCACGCATTAGTAGATCCTAGGGTAAAAAATTTGTTTTTGCTTCAATAAAAGCTAGTTATGCTCTTGGATTTGTTATTTTAAGGGCACAACACGAAAATGTTGTGGTAAAAAATAAATATTCAGCTAACAGACTTATTTATAATTTATAATAATCCAGAAAATACCTTTAAAAAGAGGCATATAATTTGAAGCCACAAAGCGTTGAGTAGAATTTCAAAAGTATTATTGATATTTATATAAAAATTTAAGAGATTTATTTTTTTGAAGTTTTCATTAATAATCTATTGCAATCACAGTGTTCTTCAATCAATTAAAAATTCAAACGTTAAATATTTGATACTAAATATTTAAACAATCTGTGCAATTTCTCCGGACATAAACGAAAAAATATTGTTTCACATGATATAGCAATGAATATCACGTTGATATGTAACAGTAAGGTTATCAAAATCAGGAGAATTTGTTCTGACGGATTAGGTGCCTGAGAAAAATTTTATTAAAAAAATTTCATTAATTATTAAGACAAACATTTATAGAATCAATTTTAAATTCTCTAAAAAAATAAAACTGTTTTGCTTCTTGCGCTGTTTATGCAGGATTAAGCGTTAGAAATTTTCAGCGTTGCAACTAAGTGACTTTTTAACGAAATTGACACAAGAATGATTTTTTTTCTTCAAATTTTCGCTAAAAAATCTGCATAATTTAACTAATAATGCGTTCAATTGATGCAATTTTGATTCAGAGAGGCAGTAAAGTACCTTTTGCATGAGAAAAAAAGTTGTAAAATAATAATAACCCTCTTTAACCAGAAATGTATCCTTACTGAAGGCAATAAGCCAAATCCACAAACAATACAAATTGCGCAAGTCGTTTCAAGATTGCAAGAAAGGTCTTATTTTTCTTAACTTTGTTCAAACAATCACAAGGCAATGTCTTTGAAATGTAAACAAGCAACGCCAATTTTATAATTTCACAATATAACATTCTTATTGTGTCAATAGAATTCAGAATATTACACCATCGCGATATATAATTATTCTTCCCTATTTTTTACGCTTTTATTTTTTATAATCCTTTTTTATTATTGTATACAATCTGAAGTAAGTTTGTTTAAAGTAAGCAATTAGTTGCTTTCCACTATTAAATTAGGAATTATCTCGACTACTTGAATTAGCAATTGGCTATTAATTTTTACTGTCTTACTTAAGGCTAATCGAACATGTAAAAGTTCACTAGTGATTATTCCAACTAAATGAATTTTGAAGCCAATTTTGATCAATAATTAATTTTCAGATTATAAAAAAATATGCTATTTGCATCATATAAATTAAGATAAATTTAAAAAGTAAGGGGTTTAACAAAGGAATTTAACTTACTTCTTATTGTTCTAAAACTTATTATTATTGCGTTAACTCTTAAAATCACATGTCAAACTTGTTATGAAAAAAAGGTTATTGCGAATAACCTTAAAAAAATTTCTTTCTAGAACCAGGAACCATGAAATGTCGGTATCCGGTATAGACTTATGCGGTTTTAATATACGTACGAATTTAATATTAATAGGTACTATTTTGGAATTCCATTTTAGCTTATAAACATGTTCTAGATTCCCTCAGAATAAATGTAAACTAAAATCTTATTTATTTCTGATACCCTCAAATGAAGTTGGTAGGAAAATAGAAATTGAGAGAGAGCGCAAATTAAATTGCAGTCATTCTGGTTTGGTTTAGAAAAATGTACTTAAAATTATAGTTGAATTATATTATTATATTTACCAATTGAATTAAGGATAAGTGCTAAGGATATGCCGATAGTATGAAAAATCTGCATCTCTTCTAATAGCATGAAAAACTTCTTAAAGTATTAATGAAGAATTTGACTAACACTTTGACTAAAGAATTTTCTGGCGCTTTCTCAGATAATATCATATATCATATTTTCGGGTTCTCATCGCTTTTTAACATGTGGATTGTCCATTTTGATCCACTCTGAAAAACTAATATAAATGCTGCAAAATATGTTACAATAACTGGAACGATAGACTTAATACTATTGCCGGAGCTCATCTGAAATACTTTGTCCAAAAGTATTAATTGGCAATACTTTTATTGTACACTCGAATTCCAATGATACGAGAAGTTGGAGATTTCAGAACTCCAAAGATACGACCATGAAACGGGCTTCCACTCCTGGGACGTTTAGATTTCGAGGGTACTGTGTGAGAACGCAAACAGACCTATTATGCGCACGCGCCCGTCGAATTCGAGACAGCGCGCACTTGCGCGTGCCTCAATCTCAAATAGGGCTGGCGTAGAGGGAGAAAAATTCGGCTCGCTGCTTTTGAGCCGGGACGATCGTATCTATGAAGCGCTCGTACCCTTGGTTTCTCATATAATTAGAGTTCGAATTTTTGTAGTTCAATTGTGGATGTTTAAAGTTCATCTCATTTGTAGAAAAATAGGAATAAAATCAAAATTAAATAGTTTGCAAATTTTTTTTCAGCAGAAAAATATTTGGCTCAAGTTTCGATCAAAACAAGCAAGCAAGATCGATTTTCCAAAAATCTAAAAATTCTATTTGCACATTTACAGGGTCAATTTTTGATCAACTATTTGCAAATATAAATAAAATTCCTTACATAAAATTGAGCATTTTTCAAGAAACCGGAAAAGCTGAAACATTCAGATAATAATTAATCGGGTGATGAAATTAAAAAATTGCAAACAATAATTAAACAAAAGGATTACTGAAGTTCAATAAATCTGTTTAGTTATTTTTCATTTAAAATCCTATTTTTTATCTAAAAATC
>JAWWLR010039950.1:0-10182 GCA_035041075.1 Acraspis erinacei | reverse complement strand
GAGCGCAAACAGCGAAAATAAACAGTCGCTAGCCCTAGGTATGCTCAAAATTTCAAGCGAAGCTCTTTTAATGAAAGAGCCTTCACAATCAATTAATTACAGTTGTTGATGCATTCTCCTTTTATTTTAAACGGTCTGTGCACAAATGTATGAAAACTACAAAGACCTAGCGTGAAGCGTGAGTTTAGTACATAATCGAGAGCGAGATGCCAGGCAAATATATCATCGAGCGCGAAGCGCGATGTAAATACATCATAAAGCGCGAAGCTTAAAAAACCAAAAGTCGCTAGCCCTAGGTGCGGACAAACTTGAGAGCGATGAGATGTGCCCGTACCGTGGGCAGATTTTTGTTCGTCTCCCGTTTCGTTTTGTAAAAATAGTAGACACTATAATTTTTGTCCTACCCTCCTTGAAAGTTTCATGTAGCGGGCGTAAAGTTTCATGAAAGGGGCGTAAAGATTCATGTCGGCTCGGCGGCGGAGAGCGCATTTGCAAATCTCACCTGAGCTGTAAACGGCCACACTACGCTTGCTTCACGTGCCTGCCGTGGCGCGTTTTCAAGGGGGGTCGATCAACAAAATTTTTTGTTTTACTTTTAATGTTATTTCTTCTCAATAAAAAACCTTCGCGTCCTGTCAAAATATTTATTCGTGATACAGTGACCCGTAGTGTCACTTTGTTGGCCACTACAATCCCACCCAGTCCAATCCAACTCATTCCAATCCATTTCAAAGCCATTCATCCCAATCCGCTATGTTCCAATCCTTTTCAATTCATCCCAATCCACTGTAATTCAATTCACTCCAATACACTCCAATCCAATTTATTCTAATGCAATCCACTTCACTACAAACCACTCGAATTTAATTCAATCCCTTATAATCCAATGCAATCAACCCCAACCCACCCTAATATGCAGTGAAATGCAAAACAATAAATTCATATTCAATGTATTTCAATCCAATTCATTCCAATACATTCTAAGATAATCCATTCAAATCTACGTTACTCTATTCCAATCGAATGTGATCCAATTCATTCCAATCCACTTCAATCCATCGAGTCCAATTCATTCCAATCGATTCAATTCACTCCAAATCAATTTAATCTGTTCGAATCCAATTCTTTCCAATTCAATTACTCCATTCCACTGTGCTCTAATTCATTTTAATCCAATTCAAGCCAAGCCAATTTATTCTAATACAATCTAATCAATTCCAATCGAATCCTCTTAGTTTCACGGCCTCTTCTCAAAGGTGCTATTTTAGGTATGGTTTACAGTACATAAAATTGTATGTATGTGAAGGTCCGCGAGAAAAGGAACCTAATGCGGAAAAAATAGATTTTTATTTTTTTGCGCCAGTTGATAGTTTCCGAGTTACTCTTTAATTTCCAATAATCATAATTTTTTTAAGTTATTTACTTTTCTTCTTATTAAGCTACAAAAATATAAATATTAAGTATACGCGTAGAAGAAATCAGAGGCTTGCGAAGACCAACCCCACCACTCACTACTACTGACTAAAGTCGGAGCGCACCGATGAGAGCGGAGCTCTTAGATATGGGATAATGTCCAAGTGGGCAAAAAAATGGGTCCTTTAGAAATAGGCTCAATAAGAATTGGCATCCTTTCGAATCAATTGCAATTGTAAAATAAAATATTTTTGCTTAGAATAAACTTACTTCACAGTAAATATACAATCTTTTATGTATATGTATTATTATGATAGTTTTGGAAAGAAAAGTTTGGAATTTGTAGTTTTATTTTATAATCCTCTCACTTTATTGAAAATACAAAATCTATTTACATAACTAATATATAAGCAATTAGTAGGTTGAACAACTTAATAATATATAAAATGTAACATCAAGTCAATATTTAAAGATTACTTAGGAAAAAATATTATACAAAACCTAATAACTTAAAAGGATAAACTTGGCCAAAAGTAGACAATTTTTATAAAATGTGTCAAATTTTCCTGGTCGGTGGTTTTTGGGGTCGCTGATTACGTATCTGATGGCCATAATTCAACAAACTAAAGGGTGGATTCAATATAGCGGTAGAGTATATTAAATACATTTTTATTCCTTTCAAAATTTGTATAAAGGGATTTTAGAGGCTGATGATTAGGATTAACTTATATTGTATTTAAAGAAGATAAAGATGACATTTGCCTTGTCTGAAAGTTCATTAAACCGCGATGGGTTCGCTTGATAAATGGAATTCTGATCCAGAATGAGTTTTTCTGACTCTTTAGCAAACTGAATCTCAATAGGGCGACAAAATCATGGAGGGAGTGAGGTTCTATTATTTCAAAGTTCCATTATTCTAAGATGAGAGGCCTGAACTACCGTCTAACCCCCAGGAACATATTAAAATTCTTTCTGTGTCTATGTTTCTGGAATTCACGATTCCCCGGATAATTACATCTTTTTGCAATTCACAGATCCTTTTTGCGTTATGATTAAGTAAAGCCTATAGTGAGACCTTAACTGCTGTTTCTGTAACTGCAACTTCATCTTTGGAAGGTCTAGATAAAGCGCCTGCATTTCTACACGGAAAGACGAATGGGCACTCTGGTTGCCGCCGGACCGACGCGCCACTCGCGTTGAACCGTGGACAGTGACAAGCCAACAGCCATGTCAAATTTCTAACGAAGCGCTCCGGCGACGGAACTTCCACAACTTGACCCAAACGGTAGCAGAAAATGAGCCATGAGTAGGGCGAGTCTTCTGCTTCAGCCGTCGACTAGCGGCAATCCCGCGCAAGGCCCCTCCACTCCCCGAGCAAGCAACCGACCGTCCATGTATCAAGGCGAGAGGCGCGTCGGTCGCGCGGCAACCAGAGTGCCCATTTGGCTTTCCGTGTAACTTGCACTTACGGAGGAACAATATCAAATCCACTTCAGTCAACTTCAGCTCTCATAGTTATTTACGTAGATTTACTCAGTTTTTGCTGTAATAGAAAAGCTAAACCTTTCTCTGGAATCATCTTCACAATCAAGGGCTTTTGTTTCTGTATAGTTCGTCTCACTTTTCCTGGTCCTGTTGGATCTTTTATCATTTCTTGCAATACTGTGCTCAAAGCTTTTCCTTGGATGACTTGGATGCACGATAGCAAGCCATCAACAGCCTGTTTGGGTCATTTTCATTTTTAGCACTAATTGCAATAACATAACGACTTTGTGATGGATACGACTGTTGATAAAATGAAAGTGACGGATAACCATAATTTTAAATGCTTCGCAAGTTCTTTTTTTTCGTTTTATATTTCCTTGTCTAAGTCTGGAATTTTAAAGTCCGAATCTGACCACCTGAAATGTTTTTTTCAAGTATATCTTTTTTTTCTGCTGATTGGTTGAAATTTTGCGTTGTATTTTCCGCTAAGGCTTGAGATAGACAGATTCATGCTTCAGAGGCGGTATGGTGGAGTACGTGAGTTTGTCATCAAGCATGTTTCAAATTATTTTATATATTTTTTAAAAAAGATAAATTTTCGCAAGAAAATAAAACATTTTTGGATTAATTTGTTTAATTTTGAGTTTGAAATTACTTGATTATCGTAAAAAAATTGCAGTTTCCATAGTTCATTCAAATATTTAATCCACTTCAACATATTTAGGAAAATTAACGTAAAAAAATACGTGTAACCTTTGAAATAAAGTGTTCATTTTTGGGTCAATACTTCCTATTTTGATATAATTTTTTGTATAAAACTACTTTCATATGTCCACTTTCAGAAAAAAACTTGAATTGTTGATAATGAAAAATGAAGTTTTGGCCAAGTTTTCGGGATTCTGACCCGCTATGAAATGGTTGAATTTCTAACCAAAAAAGGTCAATTTTTATCCAAAAAATTCTAGTAGGTGGAATTAAAGTATATTTAAAAAGATTTCCAGCGAACTATTTCAATTCCAATATAAAAAAGCAAATTCTGAACTAAAATATTATAACTTCAACTATTCTATTTAATTTTTAACAAAAAAAGTTAAATTCGTAATCAAAAACATCAACTACAAACAAAAAAGATAAACTTTCTACCAAAATACTAATCTTAAAAAAAAAAGAATTTTCAACCAATTAATTGAATCTTTAATTAAAACAGAAAACTCCTCAACCAAATAAGACAATAAATTTCGGGGAAAAAATTGAATGGTTAAATTTCGAGTTCAGAAATTGATTTTCAACAACACAAAAAAAATATTTACCAAAAAAATTCAATAAAATTTCTATCAAAAGTAGGAAGTTTACCCAGCAAATTTGGATTTTCAGCAAAAAAAATAATTAAAAAAAAATGTTAAAATTTAAAAGAATGTGATTTTTTATTTTAATCATAAAGAATTATGTTCCAGGAAAAAATCGAATTTCTAATATATTAGTTTCACAACCTATTTGTGAAATGATAGTCGTTAAATTTTTAATAAACAATATTAAGCCTCGGAAAAAAATGTAATAGCTATTTTTTTTTAGAAAGCGTAGTTTTGAAATTTTACACTACATCTTGTCGGTCATCAGTTGGATGTGACATAAGAACTGCACACTATAGGTGCTATTTATATAAATTCAAGACTTTCTGGGTCGAACTGATCGACCAACTTTTTTTCTGGGGATATGCTCAGAATCTACTTGCTTCATTATAAAGCATTCGGCGAGTGTGCCATACAATCCCAATTGAATGTCAATGGCTTCTTCCATATCCAATGGGCTAACTTGGTTGCTGAATCTGTTTATTTTTGCTCGATCGCTAACATGAGGCACAAAGTTAGCTTGATATAGTCCACGAAAAACAGTATGCCTACCTCCTGTTTTTTTCACTAATGCAAAGGCATCACCATTGCCTCCTGATAATACAAATTTTGCTCCGGCCGGTATGGCGTATTTATCGGTCACATTTTTCAAATAAATTCCTGAACTTGGAAGAAAAGTGTATACTTCAATTGAAAGTTCTCGCCCGGAACCTCCTTTGGGATAAAATCGATATGATTTAAGCTCTTCAATTTCCTTTCCAAATAATGTAGAATAGGGAGGGTGGCTGGGAATAGTCGGCCTGATCTGATAAGCTAGGCTAATAGGAAATTCTGCAGTTTCCCTATTAAAATTTGCGTTGATTGAATTAGAGGTTCCCAATGGAGTGTCCTCTATGTCTTGTTTTTCTATATGGCTAACCTTGTGGTTAAAAACGTTTATTTTTGCTCGATCTCCTTTTGGACGAGGAAGCATATATAATGGACGTAAAGCCATAGCTTGACTTGGTAGTTTTTCTAACAGAGCCAAGGCGTCACCATTGAGTGCTGCCATTAAAAAGTGTACTCCGGTTAGCTCGTCTTTGATAATATTCTTTTTAGTTTTCAAATAAATTCCTGAACCTGGAAAAAACTCGTATAATTGAATGACAAGTTTCCGGGTAGGATTCTTTTTGGGACAAAATCGTACAAATCGAAGTTCTTCAATTGTCATTCTAAATATTTTAGAATAGGGGGGTTGGCTAGTAGAAGACGCGGGCCTGAAATTAAGAGATTGCTCGGCAGGAGAATAAGACGTTGCATGAGAAGAAGAAGTGGCATGATCAGAAGACATGGCAGTAGCAAAAGGCGTATTAGAAGCATGATACATGGCAGGATGAGGCTGCATGCCATTAACAGGATGCATGACAGGATAATGCTCCAAGCCAGGAGCAGAATTCATCGCAGTAGAATATTCCCTGTCTGAACAAACAGAGGATTACATATTTTAAAATCACTCAATCATACCGTAAATGCAGCTAAAAATGTGCATAAATCTATCCCTAATTTCAGGGTACCATTTGCCAGTCACAAATATTAATCTTGGAAGTGTGAATGGTGCCATTGCGTAGGGTATCGTTTCTTTGGACTTAGGTTCTGAAACTTCAACCAGAGTCAATTTTTTCTTAGTTAAAGATAATTTTTTCTTTGCAAATATAGAAAATATATCGAAAACGTGTACACGAAATTTGTTGCTCTTGAAAAACTATGATGAAAGTTAGCAATTTTTGTGAACTTTTTTTTATTTAATACCATCGGCATATAAATATTATATTCTACGTTCTAAACAAGTTTGTAAAAAGGTCTACGTATTTTGAACCAATTCCGTCTGCAGGGGATGGACTTATCTGTTCGAAACCAGAAATACGGCAGTTCAATTCTTGGGTATCCATCCGATTCGGCCAGCAAACGCAAGAACCACGAGTATCGAAATAATATTGATTCTACGCATGTGGGAGCAGAGCAATTCAACACCGAGAACTGCTGGCATACCAGCATCAAACAGCACGCGCTCAGTGAGCTAGGATATGACCATTTTTTTTAATCTTTGAAAATTCTTGCGGCAGCTGTTTATAATTTTTCAAGACCCTACGAGATTGTCTAAACAACTTTTTAAATTTTAATTTAAAAAATGGAAAATTCAAATTTTGATCGCAAAGAAGCGAATGAATAGAAATAACTCTATTTTTTGTTCAAAGAAACCAAGATACTAAAAGAGATAGATCGAAAAAAGTGTGCAACGAAAAAAGAAGAAAATTTTCAGGAGTTAGGTTTTTCGATGATAAGTAGTTTTTGTTTTATTTTTGAAAATCAAAATGGAAAATAAAAAATTCATATTTTTGTACCACGATACAAGCTACAAGAATAATTGAGATAAAGATTATTCAACCAAAAAAGATTTACCAATTTTTTACAAATATTCTTTCAATAGGAAGCGTTGTTTCTTTTTAATCGTAAAAAATAAGATTACAAATTTTTAAAAAATTATAAAAACAAGGCAATAAGAATTTCTAATGTTTCACTTTCCTCTATCATGAATATTTTAATGATGTAAATGTATTTAAAAGATAGATGTTTCAACGCAGCTATGAATAAAATTTAACGCAAAATAAGAAACAAATATTAAAGTAATCATGATAAATGAAATTTTTACTTTATTTTGCAATATCTAAATACGCAATCCCAGGCAGAGGTACATAAAAATGTGTTATATTTCATATAAAAGTTTTGAGCATAATGTAGAAAATTGGACAATTCAGGAAAAATCGAGTGCGAAGCACGAGATACGTGATGAGAATGTCGTCGCTATAGAAGAGAGAGCTTTAACAAATGATAGTCCACAATCGCAAAATTACAATTCTCGATTTATTAACCTTTAATTTTTAAAGGTATGTGTACGAATGTGCGACAAATGCTTAAACCGGAATGTTGGTTCCTCTGAGGACACCTTTGTCTTCTGGCTAGATGAAGAAGATGAACGAAATAAGTTTTTTGCCTTTATCAATCGATTGCATCCTAATATACATTTAACCATGGAAATTGGAAAAAAACAACGGAAAAATCCCTTTCTTGGACAGAAGATCATATAGGAAAGATACAAAAGATCTGATAACAAATTAGGATATGAAGTCTACAGAAAAGCTACCCATACAAAAAAATACCTCCATAGACAACCTACTAAAGAAAGAGAGAGAAAAACAACGACCACCCTACAAGGTGTTACAGAATATATAGGAAGAATTCTCAACAAACACAACATCTAAACCATATTTAAACCACCTGGGAAAACAGGACAACTACTAAATAACCCTAAAGGCAAAAATTCAACCCTCAGTGATCCGGGAGTATAAAAAATCCCTTGTTCTTGTGGCAAAGTCTATATTGGAGAAACCGGAAGAGCAATTGAAATCTTAAAAACCACTAATAATATCAACAGGGGAATTGCAGGGACCTCAAGCTGGAGTGTATTTCACCGCGACAAAGTTTTGGGTAGCAGTTCAAAGCCCTGTCGCTGATGCGCTATATTCGCCACAAACACAAAGAAACTTGGTGTCATCGATATCCCCAGCTAGGCCGCACACAACCTCTTTACTTTTGTAAAACTGTCGCAAATGTGCTAAACCACTACTAATAATTAATATATATGGGATTTCATTCTTTGTAGAGCTGGGGGTGATTTTTTTTTAATTTGAATGATGAATTCTGTTACTTACTTTTTAGAAAACTAATATTGCGAATTTTATAAAATGCACATTCTTACTTCTTATGTCAACACGGGCAACAAATATATTGACTGTATATATTTTTATTGACTCCTGAATTATATTTAAGAAACTATCTTTCTCAATTTTTTCAGAATATTTAGTTAAGTTGAACATTGAGTTTCTACAAAATTGATGTTGTGTGTTTAAAAAAATGTTTTTAGTGCTCTCTACTCCATTAAACATCTGTTTAAAAATTACTTTAGTGATTTATAACCTAGGTGAAAATGTTGAGTGAATGCCGAATGTAGCGCCTCTGCGACAGGGCTTTCAAATATTTACACCAAATTTTGTCGCAGTAAAATACACACCAGCTTGGGGGCCCTGGGACAATGGATTCAACAACAATCCGATTTCCCTTTCCGTCCTGCCGGATTTTTTTGTTTAAATACTTGTTTGGCCAATCAGGTTCGACCAGTCCCCACGGTGGGGCGCTCTGGCCAATCACAGGCATCGCAGAGTGTAAATAAGAAGAACACAGCCTGATCCCTCAGTTTCAGGTCGGCCATCAAGAAGTGAACTGGATTTTTCACGAAACTTCGGCAAAATTCTTAGTTTCTTGTACACGATTGTAACCCGAAATATCTCTTTTGATAAATTTTCAACTTACTGATCTTGTATACAATATTCAATATCTGAATTTTGAAAAGTTTTATAATGGTCAAGCTGGTAGATTACAGTCTACGAGAATAAATAGTTTTACACCATGATCCCAACGAATTTGAAAGATTAAAATTAAATTTTTTTAATTCATGAAAAAAAAGAAATAATTAATAAAATTATAAATTATCTAATTTAACTAATTTTTTATAATCAGATTCTACTTTGAATTGTGACTATATTCTCTATTTTTCTTGAAATTTCAACTATTGATATCTTATAAATGCCAACTGTTAATCTTCTAATTTTTCAAATTTATAAATTTTTAAAACTTTTGATTAAATTAATATATTGCTATAATTTTTAATTTTACAGTTAACAGCTTATCAATAGCCCATTTAACAATTTTTTTATCTTGCCAATCATTTATATTTTAAAGGTAAATATAAATCTTGTTTAAATTCCTAATCTCACTTTTAATAGAAAACATATATCTTTTTATTTTTGCCGCATTTTTAATTTAACCATTTTTTTTAAATCAATTTTTACAATTTTTTTCATAAAGCAATTAAGAAAATGAGAATTTAGTATTCATAAAATACTCCATAATGAAACGATAGGAAACTTTTATGTATATGAATCAATCCTGATGAGGAAAATGTATAGTTTTCGAAACGTCGAAGAATGGGAATAAAGGATTCATTCAACATCTAAATCATTTGGACTGAGGTATGCCATATTTAACTTTTTACTCATTGTATTAATTATTAGTTAATAAAAACATGAATTTTCAACTCACGATGTGGGCTTGGTACCGGTTGATGATCCCGGTAACTATATGCTGCAGGAGTCGAAGGTCTAGACGTATGGTGTCCAAAATCATCTTCATATAAATATTTCCTAGATTCCATATCACTTAATAGGGTGTTTATATCGTCTGGAGTCAAAACCTCATTATTTATAGGAGAATGTGTGCTCCTGTCGTTTCCTGGGCTTTTTGATGATTCTATAAAAAGACTGCTGATATACACAAAACTCGTCAAATATGATCCAAACGATTGGGATGTTGATCGACAATCTAAATTTGCCAAGTAATGCAAATATTATTATATTTTTCTAAAATCCTCTCATTATTTCGTCTATTGGCGTTTTACTGCACACATTGTGAATGAATTGCAAGCCAATCCCCTTAATTTTACTATCATCCTTCTATTGGTATGTACAGTTTTCGCGACCGTACAGGACAATGGATCCGAATATAGAATCATACATTGCGATTTTATGACCTCCAGTTATTTCCAAGGATGCATGACATTTTTCAATATTGTCAAGCTTTTATGAAATTTTAAACACTTCACTGCCGGACACATGTATCAGCAAAAAAAGTCGTGTCACTTTTGTATTATGAGACATATGTAATGTCAGACAACTCAGCGGCGCCACTAACGAAAAACGAAATGTCATACGAGGCACGTCCAGAAAGTAAGTGTACTGGTACTCTCACAGCTGTAGGGAATACTTTTTCGACATGTTAGCAA
>JAWWLR010039894.1:0-10185 GCA_035041075.1 Acraspis erinacei | reverse complement strand
CCTGAAGATCCGAAAATATTTACTGCAGGGCGAAAGTGATCCCATCCCGAGTGGACTTTGCTTCCGTCTCAATCACTCAGAAACGGATGGGTTGCGGCGGGATTCTATCTTCGAAAGAGCGAAGCCTCCCGAATTTTGGTAGATTTTGCTCCCGATCAAAACCTAACCGAAGATACTTTCAAACGATCCCGAAGGGAGCGAACTGCCGACCCAAAGAGTCACAATTGATTATGCATTTCTTCAAGTCAACTTTAAAATTAAATCTATAAAATGATTGATATTCCTAAATTAAAATTAAATTGTGTAACTGTTAAATATCGACAAATACTGATAGTTGTGAGTCGTAGGCGTCTATTATTTTATTCCGCTCTTCTGGAGATATTACAACGGAGCATGTATTATAAAAATTTGTTCGTATATTATTCTTGCATTTGCATTTCTACGATTGTACAAAATTTTTATCTTTACTTATTAACGGATTTCTATCTTTTGGGCCTCATGTCACAGGCACTCTTACTTGAAAATATCGTCGAAATTTGTGGTAGAAGATAAGTAAACTTGAAAATTCTCTTAATGGCATTTTTTATTTTTATATAAATTACTAATTTTATATGCCTTTCAAGATCTTTTAGAGAAAAAATATAAAACTTGCATCATTTTCAAAGATACGCGTATATCCTTCTCAAAATAACACATACATTTTAACAGTTATCTGCAAGACTTACAAACTATCGTCATGATACTTGTCAATGGGGCACAAGTTAAAAATATTATACATAATTCATCTTCAAGTGAAATGATTGTTAACATCTTTTTCAAACTGACTACAAATTCGAGTGCATTTGACTTACGAGCGAACTTTGCATGTAAAAAATTGAAGCCATTTTCTCTATTTAACTTTAGATTAAATTGTCCACAAAATTTCATTTTAACATTTAATGTAATCGTTGACATTTGTTATCCACTATTTTTTGGGCAGCGTTCAAATATTACGCTGCATTATTTTATAACTTTTTGCCCCCCGCCCCACACAGCTCACTTGAATTTCTTTTATTATGATTTAGAATTTAATAGACATTCTATGGACATCTATTTATATTAAACAAATATGTGAACAATTTATCACTATTCATTTTTTTTATAAAATAAAAATTTCCAAATTTCTAGCATTTTCGAAATCCAATAAAACAAAAGAAACTTATATAATTAAGCAAAGCGTGCTATGTGGAAAAGTCAAGGGAAGAAAAACGTTACTTTCCCAAGGTCCTGTAAGATTATTTAAATACATTTTTGACCTTTCTAAACAAAAAATAAAAAATTCAAATTTTTGTTTTCACAAAAACTAATGAATTAATACATTTTCATCCTAATCATCCTAATAAGTATCGCTTTTATGTGAAAACTGACTTTCGCGGATTTCATCAAAAGCCGAAGTCTTCAGGTCTCCTGAGTCAGAAACCAAAACTTTTTACGTCTCTGTCTGTTCTAGTCTAAACAAAGTTTTATCAGATTTGACAATTCTGTTTACAGCTATTTATAGCTGACAAAAATATGAACAATTTTTCTGAATCACCTACTTTGTTACAATAAACATTAACAATATTACGGCCTTTCCAAAATTTTAAAAACCAAACGATAATGAACATTTTAAGCTAAACAAATCGAGATATGGAAAAAAAGCGAAGAGGGGAAAAATCTCGGTTTTTAAGCGCCCTAAAAAATTATCTTATGACTTCTTTAGTTTTGTTAGAAAATCCATTTTGGATCTCACAACTACTAATGACAAATCAATATATCCATTTTGTTGTCAAACTAAGCAAGATACGAAAAGAGATGAATGGACAAGAATCATGAAGCTAAAAATGATCTAAAATTTTGACATGAATACTGTTTTTGTAGGATAAGTACTTTTTGTTTTATCCATCAAAAACAACATTGAGCATAAAACAGAATTAAGTTGTATACAAACGGCAGAACCTGCTAGAGTAAATGAAAAAAGAAATTACTTAACGAAAATAGATCAAAAAGTGTAATATAAAATTTTGTATGGGATATTCCGTTTCTCCTTAGATCGTAAAACATAAACTTAACAATAAAATTAAATTTTTTTGAAAATGATACTAGGTCTGTCAAACGAATAATAGATCAAAGTTTTTCATCCAAAAATGATCTACTCATTTCTTATGCATAATATTTAGACAGAAGGAGTATATTACCTTTTCGTCGTATAAAATATATAAGAAACTATAATAAGAAGGCAATGAATAAGTATGTTTCAATTTCCATGTGCATATTGTGAATGTAACGATATAAATTGAATGAAAAATAGGAAAAAAATATTAAAGTTGTCATGGTAAACACAATTTGTGCTTTTTTTTGCAATATCTTAATAATTAATACCAGACATAGGTTGGTAAAAAATGTATTATATTTGATGGCTTTCAGATTTCGTTCGCTTTTTTTGATCTGGGTGAAGGTTTCCTCTCCTCGAAAAGATCGGTGTTACACTTCATGACCATTATTTGGCCCAACAGGTATCCTTTCAAGTTGTCTTTTAATGTATAGAATATGAATCTCATACCAGAGAATAATTGTTCAACGCTAACCTGACTGGCTGGCGCTGCATGGACGATTGTTGCCAGCTCGAACAAGAGAGGATCGGAACACTTCATCGAGTTCCAAAACTGCAGCAAAGACACCCCCTTTGCCATCTTTGCGTTCTGCCGCAGAAACACCTTCAGTTTCCGCCTGAAGTCCTCCACTTCGGGAATATCCTTTAGCCGCTGCTCCTTCATGTACTCTGAACTTTCAAGGTACATGAAGTCCTCGCCTTCTTGATGTTCGGCGTCCACTTGCATGCTCACGTCACAGCAAGCTTCTCCACCAGTCCAAAGTGGAACGAGAAGGTTCTCGGCCTTTTCCGCAGATTCTTTAGTGAGGTTAACGTTGCTCCGAGGATCCAGGTAGAACGAAGCCACTAAAGCCTCATTTTCCAACAAAGACGGCTCCCTGCACCTCATGTGCTTAACAATTAAGTCACTAAGAACTCTCTGCATTTTCTCTGCACTTTCAGGCATCGAACCCAAATGAGAAAAAACTCACAGAGTACGAGACTCTCGCTCTGCAACCTTTTGGTTGCTATTTTCGCTAACATCAACGATTTAATATATCAATCTATCAACTCTAAATCGGCATTCGACAGATTTATTTTTTGCAATTCCATGTCATAAACTTAATTTTTGAATTACCAATAGTATTTTCAGCGTTGAATGCCAGTGGGTTTCGTTGTCCAGAACTGCTGTAATAGCGTTTGGATCGCAAGCTTTTATGGCGGGAGTTATTTTTTCGGTTCGCAGGACTTTGACCGCGTCCCGTACTCTCTCGAAAAGATTTGTTTCCTGTAATTTGAATTCGTTGATCAACTGCTCAACAGCCAGTTGTAGAGTATGGGCAGCACAACGAATACAAATTATAGAAAGAGTATTTCCCTTTGCCAGAAAAACTTCCAAAAGGCCTTGAACCTTCTCTTCGAATTCCGTATCCCCTTCGTCTTCATCCGCATGCGTGGCTTCCCTGGTTCCTCTTTGGTCCGTCATGTCACAGTACTCAATCACCTCAATTGTGACATCACTGTACTGTGATTGAACAGTCTTCTGCGCCTCTCCAATCATGCGGCACAACTTCAGCATGTTTGAGGCATTATACGACGTGAAGGAATACAGATCTTCAATGCGTATACAGTACTTCTGTAAGATATATTGTATATTAACCCCAAGGAATGATTTGCCATGCCTCGATACTATATCGACTTTTAGGCAAACCAATAAATCCTGGAAGAGTTTCAAGATTTTTAATATCTGTTTTTCATTTCAAGGTTTAATTGTAACCCTTCCGTGATGAAGTCGACATTTTTCATTCCACATAATACACTAACGGCAAGTGGCAATTGATTGGCATAAAAGTTCCGATAATAGCAGGGGAATTATGATAAAAAAATTTGTAGACTTTTATTTCGTCAATCACGCATCCACGGACTTCTTCCAGTTTCTTCGTAACTGCAGCGTGGATTGTCTCCGTATTTATGGTCAAATTTTCGTTTGTTTTTCGTTTGTTTCGGTGATGACCTCTTCATTCGACCCAAATCTCTTACTGCCCAGCCTCGCTTCCGTTTCACAGATTCTCCTTCAGACACATCTTGTTCTCGTTGCCTTTGTGGTCCTTTCGCTTTTTTCGAAGGATTCGAACTCAGCTGAGTTTTTTCAGCGAATTTTTTCAGCGAATTTTGATTGTCTGCGCCGCATTTAAATGCATAATGCTTGATGAGCTTCAACGTGTTAGGGAAACTGCAATATCCTGGAATCATCGATGGCATACCATTTCGGTTAAGCCAAAAAACGGAAGAAACAGGAAATCTAACAATAAAAAATATATATATATATATATATATATATATGTGTGTGTGTGTGTGTGTGACGTGCGCTGAAGAAAGGGGGCTTACTCTAAAAAAAATCGAAATCGAGGTTTTTACACATTTCGATAGTTTCTGGGTTGCTCTTTTTAATAAAACCACCGAAAAAAATTTCCGATCGTTATTATTGGTAATAATTGAATTGTTTGGTAGCCGAAAAATCGGTCTTTCGTTCAAGAGCTCGAGGTCCCGTGAAACACCTCCCACCACTCACCACTACGTCGGCGCGTCTCATCTATACCTCGTCCGTGAGCCACGTCTACGACATATCTCTTTCCGTGGGAATGCAGTAGGAAGTGGTGAGGGAAGATTTGGTAAGTCTTCGCCCTCTCCTAAAAGTCGCGTCTATTGGTTCAACTTCGATCGTTCGTCCTGAAAAATCTCACTTTTCAGAGTAAGCCCCCTTTCTTCGGCGCACGCCACATATAGTTTACATTTTTATACATTTTGAACTAAATTAATTCTGTACGAAGGAGGTAAATTAATTTTACAAACATGTTTTCTAAAAATGTATTTCTTATTTAATTTATGTTACTGACATAAATCACAAATGACAAATTTCTTCGAATTTTGAGACAGTAATAAGCATGTGGTTTTTTAAATGGATTTAAAGTATTTTTTAAAATATTTAAAAAAATTGTGAAATGCTTATAAATAAATTTGGGTAAATAGTAAATTATGCTATTAACTAATTTAGATTAATTTTGAATTTCTTCTTTCTCCCCATAACTCATTAAATACATTTTAGAGAAATAGAATTCACACAGCAAAACTACTCATTTTCATAAGGATTATTAAAGTTGTAGCTTATTATATATTGTTTGTAAGTTTATTAAAGAACTCAATTTGCGTAAACTTCAAAACTTTATAGCTTTCAGAATTAAAACTCCTAATTTGAAATTTATACTTTTAAATAGAAAGCATCACCTTCGCAAAATGGAACAGCAATGGAAATGACAGGGAATTTAATTCAAAAAACAATAATTTATTTCAGATTGCTTGCCAATTAATTCCTTCAAATCAAAATTTGTATGTCGATTTTTTGTTGAAAATTAATTTTTTTTTGGTGAAAATTCAACAATTTGGACAAAAATTTGTCTTTGTTAATTTAAAATTTAAATTAGTTCTTTGAGAATCCACATATTTTGTTAAAAAACTATTTTTTTTTAAATTTAATTTAAATCTTTCCCTTAAATATTTATCATTTTAGTTGTAATTTTATTTTTAGGCTGAACGTTAAACTTTTTTATGGAAAATCATTTTTTTTTTTTGACAATTTGAGTTCAAAAATATATTTTTTTAAATATGAGCTATTTGATAGAAAACTTTTGTTCTTTGGATTAAAAGGAATTTTTTGCCGAAAATTCTCATATTTTGTTAAAAATTTGTTTCTTTTTCGGCAAATTTATTTTTTTGTTAATAAAAAATGTTACTATTATTCCAGCTAAATATTCCGTAATTTCAAATAAAAATTCATCTCTTTGCTTGAACATTGATTAATTATTTAACTGAAACTTTAATTATTCAATTTTTTGCTGAAAAATGATCTTTTTTAGTTAAAAATTCATCCTTTTCACTAGAAATTAATCTTGTTGGTCGAAAATTCATCCCGCGTGTCAAAAATTGAATTATTCTAGTAAAAGATTCAAAATTTTAGTTGAATATTCATGTACTTGGTTTAAAAGTCAACTATTCCAATTAAAAATTCACAATTTTAGTTGAAAATTCATCACTATCTTTGAAAATGTAAACTTTTTTTAAGTTAGTTTTTTTGGATTGTTATTTATTTTTATTCCAATTAAATATTTTATACTTTTAGTTACAAACTCATATTTGGATGCATATTAATTTTCTTAACTGGAAATTTAATTATTTATCTTTTTGTTGACAATTTATCTTTTTTTGTAACAATAAATTCTTGGTTGTTTAAAATCCAACTACTTCAGTTAAAGAATCATTTTTTTATTTGAAAATTTATCTTTTTGGTTTAAGATTCAACAACTGCAGTTAAAGATTCTTGATTTTAGTTGAATATTCAGCTTTTAGGCTAAATTCTTTTAGGCTATGTTAAAGTCGTCCAAGGAAAATTATTTTTTTAACCATTGATCATTTTAATTGAAAATTCTTTTTTTTTGTCAAAATATGAGCTATTTGATTTTTTTTTTCTTTGGATGAAGAGGATTTTCTGCAGAAACTTTAACTATTTCGTTAAAAATTTATTTCTTTTTCGGCTGAATTATTTTTTTTTAACTGCAAATGTAGTTTCATTCAACTTTAATATTCCATCATTTCAAATAAAAATTCATCTCTTTCCTTGAACATTCAGTATTTGACTAAAAATTAATTCAATTTTTTTAGTAGAAATTAATCCTGTTGTTTGAAAATTCATCTCGCAGCTCAAAAATTTAATTATTCTAGTAACAGATTGAACATTTTACTTAGTTTTTCCTGTGGAAAGTTATTGATTTTTATTCCAATTAAATATTTCATAGGTTTATGGTTTAGTTGACAAATTATATTCTTTAGTAAAAATTAATTCTTTTTTGTTGAAAATTCAACTATTTCAGTTAAAGATTCATCATTTTGGTTGAAAATTCATCAGCTAGGTTGAAAATTAAACTATTTTCTTGAAAATCCGTTTTGTCTTTGTTTGCGCTAAGCGGCAAATATGAATCTGTTACTTTTAGTTGACCAGGAAAATTAAAAACTTATCCGGGGAAAACTGGGAAATGAATAGATTCTAAAAAAGTATAAAATAAATATATGCAGGCATTAATCAATAGAATAACATTCATATTTTGAAATAATTATGATCCCGTTTGGTTAAAGAAATTAAGAACAGCGTTTAACAGGTAAAGAGATTTTTTTATTATGATTTGCACGTGTTGTTTAAATATTTGAAACTTTAAAACCGAGACTCCTGGGTGCTCGATCGAAATCATTCATTTTTTTAGACGATCCATATTGAGAAAAACAGTTGGTTAGGCGATCATTTTTACAGCAAGATATTGGCGAAACCGAACGAAAACAGTCGAGGAACGAGAAATTATCGTCTAGTCATGAAACAGTAGTTAGAAGATTTTTCTCTAACAAAACAAAACAAAAACCACTTTGAGCCTAATATTTAACTTTTAACCAAACAAATGAATTTTCAAATCAGGAGATGAAAAGCCAAAGTTGAATGTTAAAGTAATTTTAATTTCACCGAAAGATTAATTTTTGTCCAAAAATGTATTAACCGATATTCTCAGCAAAAAAGGTTTGGATTAAATTACAAAGCATTTAAATTTAACCAAAAAATACGAATTTCTAATAAAAAAATTAAAACCACATTCGAAACACATACATTTTTAACCATATTGTTGAACTATTAACTTTTAGACTAAAATTACGAATCTTTGTCAAGAAAAAAAGTTTTTAACAACTGAGTTCAACACTCAAAGGTAGTGAAATTTTTTACCAAGAAGGTTAATTTTGAACTAAGAAGAGAAAATTTCTACAAAATAAAAGAAAAGAAAAACAATTTACTTCCCACCAAAAGTATTTTAAACGAATATCTCTTGAATATAATGTACATAATTTCAGAAAATAAAAAAACAATCTCACGACCAAATTTGGAACACTGCCATCAAATGTTCCTATTGCAATTAAAAAAATTCTTTTCCTTTTTAAAAAATTCTTTGGACAAAAATAAGTAAGATGGAAGAAAAATGAGAAGGCTATCAAGCAAATCCTCTTGCTTCTTCTTACATTCTCATCAGTGAAGGTATTCGATTTTTGTTAAATTTAACCCCCCCGTGTCCCACTTTTTGTGAAATTTCCACGTATTGAAAACCCCTCAATCTGAAAAACAGGTTCTTCTGAATGTGTCTATCTGCATGTCGATCTGTATGTCTCCACGTGTGGTTGTATGTATTTATATCTGTTTGTCTAAATTTCTGTTTCTCTGTCTGAAAAAATAAAAAATTATATTTTTCGAACAAAACATGCAAAAAACTGGAAAATATGACAAAACAAAGAAATGATACTCGGTCAACTAAAACAGATGAATTTAGAAATCACAAAGATAAAATTTTTTCAAAGAAAAATGATGAGTTTTTAACAAAATAGTCGAATTCTCTACCAAATAGTTGAATTTGTATTCAAAAGAAAGATGAAATTTGTACTAAAATAGATAAATTTTGAATAAAAAACAACAATTTTTTTTAAGCTGAACTTCCATAGAGAGAATATTTCAGTTGGTTTTTCAACATGGAAATATAAATTTGAAATAAAATGTAAATTTTTTACGAAACAGTAGAATATTCAACCAAAAAGTATGACTTTTTGACAAAATAGTTTAATTCATAACCAAGCAGTTGCATTTTTATTCACGAAACGTGAAATTTGTACTAAAGCACATAAATTCTCAATAAAAAACTACAATTTTTTGTTTGAAAGTTGAACTTTGATCCAGAAAAGATTTCCATTCTCTTTTCAATGCCAAAATATGAACTTGAAACAAAAATTAAATTTTCTAAGAAATAGTTAAATTTTCAACAAAGCAGCAGAATGTTCAACCAAGAAGTATAATTCTTCTTCACAAAATAGTTTGAGATTCAACCAAACAGTTGTATTTTATTCAAGATAAATGAAATTTCTTCCAAAACAGTTTTTAACAAAAGGTTATCGCTTTTTATCAGGATTTAAAATTTTTAACGGAAAATTTCGATTTTTGTTCAAGAAAAATGAATTTTCATGTAAAAGAGATGAGTGTTTAAATAAAAAATAAAACCCTTAAAAAAAGAGTTAAATTTGCATCCAAAAAGACTTCAATTACCTTTTCAACAGAATTTTTTTGAATTTTAAACGAAAAGTAAATTTTCTAGTAAACTGTTTCATTTTTCCCACCAAAATGCAATATTTATACTAAAAAGATTAATTTTTAATTAAAAAACACAAATTTTTAGAAAAAATTGTTCATATCCGAAACAGATTTCAGTTAACTTATCGGCAACAAAATATGAATTTTAAATACAACACTTGATATTCTATAAAAAAGCTGAGCTTTTAACAAACCAGCTGAATTTGAAACCCAAAAAAGATGTAATTTTAGGAAAAGTTATTAAGTTTTAAATAAAATATATAACTAAAAATTCTAATTTTTCAGGAGAAAGTTTATGCGAATTTGTAATAATTACGTACCTAAATGAAGGACCTTCTCCCCTATTCCGACTAGGAAAAAAACAAATTTGAGAAAAGCTTATAATCTTTCTAAGAGAATTTTCAAATCTGCTCTTAAAAATAGTCTTTTAATTTTTTTATAATTAAAACAAATATGACGAAAAATAGCACTTTTTTCTATTTTACGTACCCGGTGCTTTTGAATAACCTGAAACTTGTAGCAATCGCATTAGTTCAGTGGAATCGCAATAGTTCCAGTATTATATAATAAACAAAAACAAAAATTATAAACAAATCATTTGTTGCAATAATGTCTTTTACTATTTTCCATAATTTAACGCTTCTTCATTTATGTTACAAGAAATTTGTATAAAAACAATATAATGATGAAGAAACTTCTTCTTGATATTATTATTGTTAATATTATAAAAAAATTTAATAAACTAATACAATAATTGGTCATTTTTTGACAAAAACTTCTTTTTACATTCTCATCATAATGAGAAGGTATTGGTTTTGTGTGAAAAATGACTTTCGCGGATTCCATCAAATGT
>JAWWLR010039791.1:0-10188 GCA_035041075.1 Acraspis erinacei | reverse complement strand
CTTGCATCGAATTGTGACAGGTGATGAAAAGTGGATCTATTTTGACAACCCAAAGCGAAGAAAATCATGGGTAGCCCTAGGCCAGTCTTCAACGTCACAACCAGTGTGCAATATACATGGAAAGAACGCTTTGCTGTTTATTTGGTGGGGCAATAGGGGATCTGTGTATTAAAAACGGCTGAAACCTGGTGAAACGATTGCTGGCGAACGGTACAGACAACAATTAATTAAATTAAACAAAGCATTAAAGGAAAAACGAGCAAAATATGCGGAAAGACACGAGAAAGTCATGTTTGAACATGACAATGCACGGCCTCATTTTGCGAAAACAGTCCAAAACTATTTGGAAAACATGAAATGGGACGTCCTACCCCACCCACCGTATTCACCGAATTTGGCCAACGTCGAATTATCACTTATTCCAAACAATGCTGCATAGACTTTCAGAAAAACATTTCCAGTCTTACGAAGAGGTGAGAATTTGGCTAGATAGATGGTTGGCCTAAAAAAATGAACAGTTCTTTTGGGAAGGAATCCATGCTATGCCAGAAAGAGGGGAAAAAGTTAGATTATATTGTTTGGAAAGTTTATTCAGCTGTCAAGATGATGAACTTTTAATTATAAATGTTTACGTAGATGATATCTTCATTTTACCGAACACAAAGAGTTGAAAACTACTAACAAAAAGCAATTAAGTAACCGGTAGGCAAATTATCCGAACATTGAGAAAAAAATTACTATTCGAACTTGCATAAAACTACCGATTTAAAGAGATGTGTACCGGGTGTGAACCTCAACATAGCTACTTACTTGTGGTGGGTTCTGGGTAACAGCGTCATCAGTGAGCAACTCAAATAAATTAATGAGCTATGCGCAGTGTCAATATTAATCCGGCTAAATCGATAAAGAAAAATGGTGTTCGAAGCAAGCTAGCCAGGCAAAAAAGAAAAGGTTTCTTGCATCGAATTATGACAGGTGATGAAAAGTGGATCTATTTTGACAACCTAAAGCGAAGAAAATCATGGGTAGCCCTAGGCCAGCCTTCAACTTCACAACCAGTGAGCAATATACATGGAAAGAAGGCGTTGCTGTGTATTTAGTGGGACAACAGGGGAGCTGTGTATTACTAGCTACTGAAACCTGGTGAAACGATTACTGGCGAACGGTACAGACAGCGATTAATTAAGTTAAACAAAGCTTTGAGGCCCCATCAGACTAGCACTTATTCCAATCGATGCAGCACGGACTTTCAGAGAAAAATCTTCAGTTTTACGAAGAAGTGAGACTTTGGCTCGATGGATGGTTGGCCTCAAAAAATGAACAGTTCTTTTTTGAAGGAATCCATGCATTGCCAGAATGATAGGGAAAATTTGTAGAAAACGATGGCCAAGACGTTGATTATCAAGGTAATTCTTATTGTTATGTAAACAAACGGCCACCTTCTGCGCAAAAATCGAAATTATTAACCAAAACAACTATTATGATGAATTTTTCGACCAGAAAGACAAATTTTCAATAAATACCAATTTTAGAGTTGACAAAGAAAATAAGTTTACCCAAATTGTTGAACTTTAAAGGCATTAATTTTCTACTAAACAGTTTATTTTTAACTAACAACTGGTATTATAATCATTAAATTTTTAGTAAAAAAAAGTTCATTTTTAACCAAGAAGTGTGAGTTTTCGACGAATAATGTAATAGTATGTATTTCAACCAAAAAATATGTTTATTTTAAGTTACACATCGTTCAATTCAACCAAAAAATTTCACCTAAGAATAGGTCGATGATCGGTTGGCTGCATTGCAGTAACACAATTTTAAACATTGTATTAATCTAACCCTAATCTTAAAACTGTTAGTCCCAAAAGTTCTGGAGACTTCTACATTAGTAACCAACTCGGTCGTGTTCTTGACTCCGTTGTGACGTTTGGGCATTATTTGACTTGGGTATTGATACAAGGTGTTTAACTTGATCATAATAGATTCTCCATTTGATAATGCCAGGCACTTAAACTGTTTCTCTGCAGATTGTCAAGTTGAACATAAAACGAGAATCTATTTGACTATAGAGAACAAATTACGAATTGTACATGATACTTTCTGGAAGGTCAAACTGACTTTTTAAATTTTGACACTCAAAGTTTGTGGATCTATTTTTCTCCGTGTGCGGATGAGTGACCAGTATAATCCCCCATGGGGAAGGCGTGCTGTTCAATGCTGGTATACGAGCAGTTCGGTAACACAGCTCGCAATGCGTTCGCGCTTCGTGTCACGCCTCTTCCGAACTATTAGTATACCAGTATCGAACAGCACGCGTTCCCTGTGTGGGATTACTCTGGTCCCGCATCCGCAGAATTGATGTTGTCTGTACCCTGGTAGGTCGTGCGTTCGCTAGTGGAAATAAGCGGGCCCCCGAAGAATTGAACCACCGTAGTTCCATTTTCGAACCGATAGATGTCCTACTCACGTGGAAAATATTGGTTCTATGGTATTTGGTACCCGCCTCCGGCCAGATTTTTTTTCGTGCAGGAGTTACTGTTTGCATTAGTTCGCAAACGTGTGTGTGAATTAGGTCGACAGTATTCTGTGTCCTTGTTTGCCCTTTCCTTTGGAAAAGGTTCTCTAGCCATATTTCCCTTTACACATCATTCGCATACCTCTCGCTTATCATAGTTGCTCATTGTTATACCCGTAGCCATTCCCTTCTCGACCAAATCGTTAATTCCGTTTGGGCCCTGATGCCCAAAAACGCCTGTGCGCTGACAAGTTGCTTTATGGTCGGTATTTGCTGCAACATACGCCTTTCCTAAAACAACCTCCAATTCATATAAATTTTTCGTGTCCTTCTCAAGTCGTGCACAGACTATGACCTTATCTCCTTTGATTATTTTACAGTTTTCACCTTTTAAGTTGAGTTCAAATCCTCTTCTGTTAGTTTCTCCACCGAGAATAAACTTGATCTGAAATTTGGAACATAAAACATGCTTCATTCGTTTCCTGGATGTCCTTGGCCTTGACAATACGTTTTAGAAATCCTGATCACTTGCCCTTTACTTCGCTCCTTAGTTTACTGTCCGCCAACTATACATAGCCTTTCACTTCGCTGTCAAAATCTGTGAAAAAATTCCTTGCACTGGACATGTGGCACGTTGCTCCTAAGTCAACGAACCAAGAATTCTGATTGCTTTCTCCCGGGTTAGCATTAAAATACATTTCACCGAGAATCCTCTTTGGCGCTTTAGCCTCTTTACTTCATGTTGCCATAAAACAAAATGCGTCTGAATACTCCTGAGGCTGCGTAGCTTTATACGCCTTTTCCTGCTTATCTTTGCCTGCGTTCCATTTCTTGTATTGCAAGCATTGTTTCGTGAAGTGTCCTATTTTCTTACAGAAAAAGTAATCCTTTTCCTTTTGCCCTTTATCGTGATTGATTTTTCTATGCTCGTTTTTTCATTCCGCTTCGCTACTGCTTTTGAATCCTTGGCCATCCTTACATCTTTTATATTCGTCAATCACTTTTCCTTTGACGAAATCCAGAGTGAAATTCGTCTCTCCTTTACTCTCCAAACTTGTGATTAATACACTGTAAGAGCCCGGTGGGCTGCTTAGTGAGAGTGAAGCTTTTAATTTGTGCTTTAAATCTTCTCCTCAAGCTGCCAGCCTGTTCGTGAGCGTCAACATTTCACCTATATGGTTCTCTAAATCACCACCTTCTGATAAACGTAGTCTAAATATTCGTTTGTACAAAAATATCGTGCTAGACAGCTTCGCGTTTTGTTGATGTTCCTTTAGTTTTTACAAGCTTCACGCGCAGCGGTCGCTCCTTGTATGTGAAGGAAATAATTATCCTTAACGAGGACTCCAATTGTTTCAGGTGCCATACAGGATCCACTGTTGTTGGCTCATCTTCCTTGATCACATCCCACAGTTCTTTCCTTAAAAGCAGCAACTCCATTTTCTGAATCCATATAGAATAGTTCTTACTACTATTTAACTTTTTTACACTTGTGCATAGGAAACCAGCCATATTACTTACATCTTACGATTAAAACTTTCTTTCCACTTTCTTTCTTTCTTCTTTCTTTCACTTTCCACTTTCTTCAATATGACTTTCGAAGTTTCATTGTTCATATACACCTTTTTACATACCTGATTTTTATTTTACTTTACGTAAAAGCCTTAAATATATCACTGTTTTTGTCAATGTACCCAATGGTCACTGTTTTTTTTGTCACTGATTCCAATTGTTTATGTTCTAGGCGCTGGGCCTATAATCTGTTAAAAAATTCCTTAAAAACATATCAAATTCACATTTAAGATATGTGTATTTTAAGAATAAGAGCACGAATGGTTAGAAAAAGTATGAAATACGCTTCATGCCATTGCTAGTATATGAACAATATTGTTTTTCTGTATTGACTCTACTAGACGTTTATGAGATCACTGTGCATGTGTGTGTGTGGATTTAAGAAGCTACTTTATAATTGCGTGTGTATATATAACTGAATACATATAAATTGAAAGATGCAGGAAATTCTACCGAAACTGTTCAAACCCGTGGGTGTCTAGCTTGACGGATCATACCGAACTGAATTGGCCTTACTACCTTCAGGTAATTGTCCCTTAAAGATGACACAAGTCTGCCCTGAACTGCAGGCTATATTTTATCAAGAATCTTGGATGCTGAATTTCTCCGCTTGCTATCGCGCTGGTAGGTTTACAACTGTACATATTGTCGTTTTGTTCCAACAAATATTAATAAGAACCTTTCTACGAAATTAAAATACGGAAACCACGTACTGGGATGATCTAAGTAGGCTCACCGTGATTCCTTGTCTTGAAAAATTAGACTAAAATGCGAGACGTGACCCAACCAAGTTGGTACGTTGGAATTGCAGAATTCACGGACTCTAAAATCCACGGATGACAAGAAAGATTAGATCCACTGAACCAGCTACCAACTATCTTCAGTGGGATTCTCAAGTGAGTGAAAGAAATGGAAACATTTCAAATAAAAAAGAGTGTTCTGTAAGGAATCTCCAAGATCTCGTAAGGCTACTTGACTACGCGAGACTAGACCTCTCGTTAAAAAACTTCCATCGATTCTTTCACAATATTTGGCCAAAGATGTAGCACTTTCGCTTCAAACAGTGAATTTAAATTAGAAAATTGTCACTGACTAGAAGGTTGACTTCGCCACGGACTATCTGCGTACTTAAGTATTTCGTTGTACCGAACCATATAAAGATTAGAAAATACATCATGAATTTAAGAGGAGAACTTTCAGATCAATTTTCAAGCATAAATCCCAGCGATGTTAGAGATGCTCAACAAATTGGAATCCAATACCAAGTCTGGTTAGCGGAAAGAAGTAAAATAAACCAATGGAAAAACACGATTTAGCCCCAACTACCTATTCGTACAGCCCTCAATAACTATCTTTTTAAAACCTTAAACTTTCAATTCAATAAAAGAATATACCCTTCGTTAAACAATCGTTCAAATCACAGCATACCTTTGCAGAAGATAATCCCATGTATCTTCAAACAGGAAAATTTTCATATGAAACCTCGTGAAGCCGACCTTCGAATCGTGTGAATTCTTTTGAAGAAGAAACGGAATAGGAAAATATCCAAGAAACGGAAATGGAATCGGAGACAGGGTGTTAATAATATCTGGAAGATTATATTCTATCAGAGGACAATTACACGGAGCAACGAAACCCGTAAAACTATTAGTTGATAGTGACCCATCGATAAAGCTAATAGAATAAAATTGCATAAACAAACACTAACAAAGAATTTCAATGAACAAAGAGTTTTCAATCGGAAATGACAAACACCTTTCCATTGTCAGTTCAAGTTGCTAAATAGCTCCCTCTAGCTTGACGATAAGGTCTATTCGTGAGAGTATGACGGTATTATTATCCTTAAAAACACCGTCTTTAAAAATTGAGGGGTACTTAATTTTGAAACTTTACAATTTAAAATTCAAAGTTTATTAATAATAATATTAATAATACGTAATATTTCATGATAATTATAATTATCGACAAAATTCAATCTGCTCTAAATTTAAGTTTAAGAAGCAACTTTCGACCTGGTCAAGCTTCCACATTTTTGATGATAACTTTAGAACCAGTAAATATTTCTTTATGTCGTGGGTGAGTAAAAATTGAGAATCGAAAATTGGTCCAACACCAGTTTATTTATCAAAAATACTTCAAGCAGTGCTCAATTCCCTCAGAATTTAACAAGCCTTCTAACCATTTGTTTTATATATTTTTAACTTAATTGCTTTCTGAGAAAATCACGAGAAAGGGAGGAATTTTTTTAATTGAATTTTTTTAACGGACTGACAATTTTATCAATTTCAAATTTTAAAATATAAATTTTTAGATATCTTCATTTTTTTTAGTTTTTAACCACTGCTAAAAAGAAAAGCATCTTTTGGCGTTAAAAGCTTTGCTAGTTCGATAGCTCATTTCTTCTTCTAAAACCCGAAAAATTGTGCCAAACCCTCGATACGATCTTTTCATTTTTTCGTAAAAGTAATAAAACCCATAAACTAAAGAGCAAGTTTTTCTCTTTAAATTTAGAGCAATGAAGAAATATTAAATTAAGATGATTTTTTATCAACTACTTTTCAGATTTTCAGAATCTAAACATTAATTTTTATTCATGATAAATTGCAAAAAGTTATTCGCTTCTTATTAATATCAAGGGAAACATTGATATAAGTTATATAATTTTATTACAATAAAGTGTTTTGTGGCATCTGATAACAAATGAATGCGAGCAGAAAGTCACGTACATTTAGCTTCGCAAAAATTTGCATTCCACGAGTGATAATTTTTTATGAGTACTCGTTAATTATATAAGAGTTGTTTAAAACTTTGGTAATAATTTAAAGAGCAGGGCTTTATTTTTACATAATAATTACGCCTAATTTGTATGAAAATTTTTCTAGATTTGGCAATGAGTTGAACGTAAAATATACGGATTCAGAAATTAATTTTCTAAACATTCTAACGGTTGACTTTATTTTTACAACTGATTATTTACTTGAAAAAGGAAATAATATCTAAAGTATGTCTCAACTTTTTTCCTCAAAAGTGTACTAGCTAGATTTACTTGAGCAGAATTGAAAAATGGTGAAAAAATTCTGATGCAAAGCATTTATAATTTTTTGGGGTCATTATTATGCTTTCTAACAAATTTTAAAACATTTTACTTTGAAATCCCTCCAACTTTCCTAATTCAGATTTCTATGCATATAATAAAAAAATCCAATTTTCAATGTGCTTGGCCAGCACATATTATCGAAAAGAATTTTTGTCTTTTTAATGTATTTTTTAAGTATCCCCGCCTCTCTTCTCTAACAGTTAAAAAACTTGTGGCTTTCTCGCTTTTGAAAATCCAAACCTCGTTAAAATTTAAATAATTAAAGAAAATATATTTAAGAATTTTTATTTTCCATTTACAACAATAAATATATTCGAACAGTTTACTTTTTTAACTGGTCACTTCAAGGTTCTTCCTCAGTAGTGATTGCCAATGACTAGCTCAATTCCTGGACCTCCACCTATAATCCTGAACAAACATAATTGTGTTGTTAGATTTATAATAAAAAATTAATTGTTGCACTCAAAAATGAGATATTGTAAGTTTTGATTTCGAAAATACATCTGGATTCTCAAGAAACTTACAGTGTCAAAATCGTATCACAAATATCTTTAACAAGATCAAGTACAATTTGTGATGATTGCTTTTTAGAAATGCAGACGTTATTGACCAAATCTTGCGATAATGATTTAATAGTGCTATTCTGCAGGCACATCGGCTGCATTAAATCCTGTGCTGGTGTTTTTTTAGTATTCGCTGTATCTTTTATTTTTGTTTGTAATTTACGATAAGCAGCAATTAATCCATCCCTCTCAGTACCGGCAGGTTTGCCGTTTACATAGCAAACTGAACTGTACCGTCTTAAGAGGGCAGAGTTGATAGGTTCCATTATTTCTACTTTACGGCCCAAATTATTTCCAGGAAAACCTGCTAATCATAAAAATAGGGTATATGTAAGAAAATTGCCAAATTAACTCCTAAAATTCTTGCAGGTACCTAACGAAAAAAGTAAGAATGACAAACAGGGTGTCTTAACACCTATGAAACAATCAGAAGTATGTAATAGTGCACACAAAAATAAGCAAAAAATTCCTAAGGATAAAAGCTGTACAAAGCTTATTTAAAACACAAAACAGCTTCAAAGCTGGACATAAGCAATCAATCAGGACCGAGAGCATTTGTATGTGTCCCAAATGTTAAGATAGTGTGTGCTTTTTAAAATTCTGAATCCTTCTCAATATTATTTATTAACAAGATCAAACTAAAAAGTAAGCTTTCTCTCAGAATTTCGGTTACATAACTTGTAACAAAAGTAACAAAAGTCTGAATAGTCACGAAATTCAGCAAAACTTATTTGTTAAAAATTCGTTAGCAAGATTTGAGTAACAAAACACATTTTCAAGTAACAAAAGTTATCTTCCTTAATTCCTCCCAGAATTTTTTTTAAATAACTTTTCACGATAGTAACAAAAATCTGACTTTGGTTGCTAGAAAAGATGTGGTCACTTTTTTGTTTGTAAAGGTAGCTTATGTTAGGCTTGCTGCCCAAAATATTTAAAAAAGCAAGTTTTCTGATTATCAATAGTTTTCAAACTTCTCTTAGTTTTGTTACTGTTTTATAAAATAATCTTTACGAGCAATCAGCAAGAAGCGCTTTTGTTGTTAGAAACGCTGTTGCATTATTTAATCCTGCTAACAAATTTTCAAAAAAGAAAGTTTCATGGTTTCCATGAGTGTTGAGATTTGTTTGGTATTGTTGTTACAAATTGGGTAACAGAAATTCTGAGAAGAACCGAAATAGTGACTTTTTTATTGGAAAATGTGTTTCATAATTGTTCAGTTTCTTTTTGGTTGTTTTGTTAGAAGTTATGTAAAGAAAATTTTGAAAGGAATTGAAAAAGGTGGCTGGTTATTAGAAAAGGCGTTGTGTTTTTTTAATCTTGCTGAAAAATTTTCAGCAAATGTATTTTTGGCTTTTTCTAGAATTAAAAATTTTTTGCTACTTTTGTTACAGGTTATGAAACAAAAATTCTTATAGGGATCGGAGAGGATGGTTTTTATTGTAAGAAAATTTTTCTTTTCATTTGAATCTTGTTAAAAAAAATTCTGGAAAGGAATTTTAACAGGTTTCTTAAATATTCCTTTTTTATTAATTTTGTTAAAAGTTATGTAACAAAAATTCTTCTAGGAATTTAAAAGGATGGAGTTTTGTGAGAAAATATATTTTGTTGTTTTAATCTTCGTAACAAATTTTGGAGAAGAAAATTGTAATGCTTAAGTAGGAATATTTCGGAAAGGAAATAAAAAATTATTATTTGTGTGATTTTTCGGGGTATTATTGTTATGTTATTTTGCAATATATTAATAATTCAGTGAATAAGCTTACACTTAAATTACTCTTGGTTAATGTTCGTTTAATTTAAATTAATTTAAATGAGGTAAATCGCGGTAAAAATAAATAAATTTGTTTTTAAATCTTATGAGCAAATAAATACTCTAGAAGATCATTTTAGAATTTTTAATTTTTGTTCAGGTATGTGGTACCATGAAGAAAAAATATGCCTAAATAAAGGGTTTCAGGATGTTTAAAAAAAAAAGAAATATCAATGTTCAAAGTAATTTTTTGCGATTGTTAAAAATTACCAACATTAAAGTTTTCAAGTTTTTAAAATACTTCAATACCGGTAGTAGATGTTTTCGAAAAACACAGAATATTTAGTTAATTCCAAAATGTTCATTTCGCGGAAATTCCATTGTTGATCTCATTTTTTAAGTATAGTCTGCAGTATTTCTGATTCTTTTATAAGTGGGAAGGAATGTATTAAATAGCACATATTTAAGGTTATGTAGCATCGCGATATTATTTTTTTTCGAAAAAATACAGCCAGCAACTTAAGGTATAAGCCTTTTCCCTTTCAAATTCACTTTGATTCGCTCAAATGTCTTTTTACATTCTCATCATGATGAGAAGGTATTGGTTTTGTGTAAAAAATGACTTTCGCGGATTCCATCAAATGTCGACGTTTTGAGGCCCCCTGAGTCCGAAAAAAAAGTTTTTACGTCG
>JAWWLR010039745.1:0-10189 GCA_035041075.1 Acraspis erinacei | reverse complement strand
GCCTTCTCATTTTTCTTTCCTCCTTTTTATTTTTGTCTAAATGAAGAATTAATTCTTATTTTCTTTTCTTTTTTTTTTTAGAAGAGGAAAGAGAAGGCGTTTTTTCAGATTGCAATGGGGACATTTTGTGGAGGTTGTCCAAATTTGGTCATTATATTCTTGATTATTTTCAGGAATTTTTCACAATATATTGTTGTTGGACGCTAAAAAGGGATTTTAAATTTGATTTTGGTCTTATTTAAATTTCTTGAGTTTTTTTTTAGTTCAGTTATCTAACACCAAAATAGAATATTTGCTTTCTGATTAAAATGTATGTTTAATTCTTGGTTAAAAATTTTGATTAAAAAAATTATCTGTTTTATTACAAATTTCATATTTTAGATGAACATGTAACTGGTTGATTAAAAATAATCTTCTTTGTTTGAGAATTCAATAACTTTGTTTGTCAATTGTGATTGAACCACTTTTTTTCTGAAATTATTTTTTTTATATAAGATTCAAATTTTTATATGAAGACTCATCTCTTTTGTTGAAAGGTGAATTATTTTATTTAAAATTTATATTTTAATTAAAAAATTTAACTGCGTGCATGAAAGTGAAACTAATTTTAGCAATTTTTTAAAATGAAGATTTATTTATTTGATTCAGAATATAACCATTTTGTTTAAAATTAATTTTATTCTCAGAATTGATATAATATTGTCTAATGTCCCATGGCGTATGACTCAAAATAAAAAAATTCTATTTTCACATTCTAATCATAAACAAATTACTGGATTTATAGCGTTTAAAAATTTTTTTAAATTAACATCTTAAGCCAAACAAAGCACGATATGAAAAAAACTAATCGAAAGAAAAACGTTGACTTTTTATTGACTTTAGTAGAAAATTCATTTCTTCGTTTAAATAATCCAATATTTTTTAAGTCATTTTTTTATTGTTCAAATTCTTTTTTTTGCTAATAAAAAGTTTAATTTTTTGGTACAAAATTGACTAACTCTTTAAAGGTTTGTCTCCTCGGTTTAAAATTCTACTATCTATTGACAAATTTGGTATTTTCTAAATTGATATTTTTGGCTAAAATTGAACTAATATATTGAAAATGTACCTTTTTGGTTGGAGATACAAATTTTTTTTAGAAAATACACTTCTTTGGTTGAGAATTTTGACTCTGTTGTTAAAAAAAATTTTTAAATAAAATTCAAGTTTTTTGTTAGAAACTCAACTACTTTGTTACAAATTTATTTTCATGTTTTGTGTCAATTAAATGGAAAAAGGATAATTATTATTTTTCATAAAAAGAAATCCAATTTACTCTTATCCAAGACCCGTTTATCTATATGTTAAACAAATTAACTAATAATAATTATTATATTAACGTATAAATAATATATATTTCTACATTAATTATCACATTTAAATTTATTCAATAAATTTAAATAATTGAAAATAACGACAAGGTAACAAAATTCCAAGAAAAATAAGGTCATGTTCTATTTCGAAAAATATGATGCTTTTTTCTAAAATGTGCCGTTTATTCACGATTGGTTTTTATCAGCAAATCTAAATTATCTTTTTTGAAGAGAATTTTCAACATTATATTCAATTTTTTAAATGAATAAATAATAATATTTAAAATTATACGGAAAATTGACATCCTGAAATATTAAACTAATTCCAGAAAAATAAAATATTCGAAAGAGAAAACTTCCGAAAATACAAAATATACAACACTGTCGAATTCCCGATACTGGAAATTTCTTAATTTTAGGGAACTAAAAAAATTTATTTTGAATCAACATTAGATATGTGCAGTCTTTTTTTCAATTTTTAATAATAATTTTGGTAGGCGTGCAATGTTAGATTTTTCGAAACAGAAAAAAAATTAATGTACATCAAAACTTCGAAAAATAAAAAATTCCAAGCCTGGCTAAAATAACTTTTTTAGTTACTCATATTTAAAGTTGAAAAATAATTTCAAATAAAGAAAAATGCATTTAAAATCTGAAAATTTTCTTCCGACAAAACCCGATTTCTTTAAACCAAAAACTTTTAATTTAATATAATTTTGTTTGGGCTTAACTATGATTAGATTAATTTTTCTTATTCTAAGTATACTAGTGTTTGCAAATTTTTTTTGTATTCATAAAATGTATAGCCTATTTATCAATAAATAAGATATCATTTTTGTAAGTAAAATAATTTTTTAGTCTTTAATTTGTAATACGTTACGTCACTTCCAAAAAATTCCTCCAACATAAACAAGCAGTACCTCAAAATCTTCTAGGTATTTTTTGAAGAATTTAAATAATGTTTTGAAATACGTTTAAATATTCTCAAAAAAATTAATTTATCAGAAAAATTGTTTTGTATTTTTTAACATTAAAAAAACAATCATTTCTATAACATCCCTTCAAAATTTTTAAAAAGCCTATGCATATATTTTTTAATTTATAAAAAAATCTATATATGGTTTTTAAATTGTCGAGATTTTTCCAAATCTTAAGTCATTTGTTAAAAAGAAGATGATGTTTGCAAAAAAAAAATTATTCAAAAGGTAAACAATGACTAAACACCTACCAGATTATTTTTGGAAAATTTTTAAAATCTTGAAAAATATTTCGAAACATTTTTTGAGTCGAGAAAGAAATTCAGTGAAATTATTTCAATCGTAAAAAATTAAACATTGGAAATAAAAATATTAACCCTTTGAAAAAAGAAGAAAAAATCTATAATAACATTTTCTATAAAAAATTTTGTAACCAAATTATATCTTCAAATCTGTCAAAAACCCATTCCGAGCTAAGGTTCGTACTTTTAGCTTAAATAGTAGAAAATAATTTTGAACATATCAAAATGAAGTTTCTGGAAAGACGACACAACTTTCAATAAAATAAAAAAAAAAGTTTTTTGCCTAGAATGCGCACGTTTTCTTAATTATAAAAGTAAGAATTTTTTAACAGAAAATAGAATAGTAAAAGCATTTCAAAAAATAATTCTGAATTGACCACAAAAGTTTTGCTTAAAAATTTAAATTTTTTCAGGTTGCAAACTGGTACATGCGAAATAGATATTTTTAATCATAAACATATTATTCGAGTAGATATGTTTTTTAAAAATTAAATTTGCTTATTTGGTTTTATGGTTATTTATAAATAATTTTCTTGAGACTCTTCTGCGGATTTTAAAAATGATTTTTAAGATTTTAGATATGTATAATCAAAATGTAAACAAATTAAAGTTTCAGTCAAATGATGGAACCATCAACGAAAAACGAGGAGTTCTTAACAAAAACATTTCGAACTTCAAAAGAGGTTTTTACATTATTCGAATCTTTCTCAAATCTTTTTTTTTAATTTTGCAAAATCAAACAAGTTATTTACGAATCTTCTATCAGATACCCTCTTGGCAATTTTTTTAATATTTTAAATTTTTGGAAATTTTTTTAAATGTTCTCTTAAAATTAGTGTGTAAAAATAAGACATCATTTTAAATGTTCTTAGGAATATTTAGATTATTTTTTTTATCTTAAATCCTTTTAAAATCCATAAATGCTTTCAAACTCTTATTTTTGAAATTTTTGAAGACCCAAATGCTTTTTCATAATTTTTTTAATCTTGCCAAATAATTAAAAATATTTTGAAATATTCTGTGCAAATGAACATGTCAAAATAAAAATTAATTTTCCCGGAATTGTTTAGAAAAATATTTACTTTCAAAATTAATGTTTAGAAAACTCAAAAATAAATTGTATCATAACATGAAATTACATATTTCAAAATGTTACTTTACCTCAAGTAAAAAAATTAACGTTTTTGGAAAGCAGTTGCTCTCTTACTTTATACAAACAAAAAAATCTGTTTTGTGGTTATCATTCTACAACAGACCAAATCCAAAAATTGCAATAATAATATAATTAAAATTATATTGACATTTTCATAAAACGATTATAATATTTTATTATATTAGCTAAACCTGACATTTATAATAGGATTTTCGATAAATGGATTATCAATTTTGTTTGCCTTTTTAAAAATATTAAGCAAGGAAGATTCCAGAAAATTAAAAAAGAACTGCTGAAATAAAACTTAATTGGGGAAAGTATAACTATTTCATATAATTATTTCATGACAGTGATATTCACTCAATAACAAGGCAATAAAAATTCGGTTAAAACTTCAATGACTAGAAAATAAAAATCTCATGGCGAAATAGCGACATTATTTGTTATTTACAGAGCTTCAGTGACAAATTTATCAGGATTGCTTTAGTACTGACTTGACGCCTGATAATCATAATTCCAGAAATAATTAAATAAACCTTGAAATCTCTTCGAATTATTGTATTTAAAATGAAAAAATTTAATAAATTGTTTACTCGGTATTATAAATTAGTTAAAGTCTAAGACTTTTCTATTAAAAAAGATAAATTTACAATCTAAATATACGAATTTTCGAACAGAGAAACATCGATTTTTAAACAAAATAGTTATATTATTGAAAAAAAATTATTGTCAATCAAGGAATTGCCCCTGGAACCAAAACCCGACTTTTCTATAAAACAGTTTAATTATTAGTTTGTAAATATAAATTTTTAAAGGATAAGTTAATTCTGAACTATATAGGTAAATTGTTCAAGAGAGAGTTCAACTTCTTAAGAAATTGTTGAATTTTATACCATAAAATATGAATTTCACAAAAAAAAGAATGACAGCTAAATTTCCAATGGAAAAGTAATTTTTAATACAAATTTCGAATTTTCAACCAAATAGTTCAATTTTCTTTCAAAATGTTCAATTTTTAGTTTGGCACCAAAAAAGTCCATTTTTAACTAACTGTTGGAATTTTCTACAAACATAGTTACATTTCAAGCCCTAAAAGACAAATTTTCTATAAAATAGTAAAATTTTTCATCCAAAAATATGACTGTAATAAAAAATATAATTTTCAATCATACTACAATTTTAAACAAAAAAGACATCAATTTTTATCCTATATTGGAATATTTAAATCTGAAACTGAAGAAATTTATTTAGAAAAAGGAAATTTTTAATAAAATAGGTAAGTAGATAGGTTTTCAGCACAAAATGAAACATCTAGATTTTTACTTAAAAAAATTAATTTGGAACCAAAATTTGGAACCAAAAATAAAATATTTCCTCTTCAAGACGTCTTATGGCTTTCAAAAATACTTACAAAATTTCTATTAAAGATTTTTTGATATGTGTTTTATGCATACAAAATGAATTACTCGAAAATTCTAAATTCAAATTCGAAAATCTCTGGAAGTAATGATAGCTTTTAAAAATTAACAGTTTTATCTTTAAGTTACATAAATGAAATTTTGCTAAGATTCTTCAGAAACTTCAAGCAGATTTCTCAAGATTTTAGTTGTATTGAAAAATACTCTAGAAAGTTTTTGATGAGTTTTTTTTATTATTGCAGCATTTTTTTAAATATTGAGCAAATCTCGGGTTTAGAAGTTAGGAGGACATTTTAAAATATTTTATAAATTTTCAGAAACCTTTTTGAGTTCAAAATCTTTTGTAATTTCTTCAAACTTTCTAATATTCCTAATTATATTTTAAACTGGCTAAAGTTTTTCTTCAAGTTTGTAAAAATGTTTCACAATTTTTTAAATATTTCTGTACATAGGATAACTTTGGAAAGATGACTTGGATTTGATTGTACTTTGGTACACATTTTACGCGTGTAAAAGCGAATGATGAGTCAGCTAGCCAGCTATTTCTGATAAGAATAAAAAAATGTAAACCATTTTGAAAATTTGTAGACCATTTTTTCCAGATATAAAAAGTGGATATAAGGCTATTCATACCAATCGAAAAACCATAATTTCTAAAATTAAAAAAAGACTACCAAATTCTATCTTTACTTATAGGGAAATCTAGAGAAACTATGTGAAACAATATTGTTGACTCTCGAAAGTTTAATTTTAATGTATCTATAGTTGAGATAGAATATGGTGTAATACCTGCATTATCTATGGAATTACTTTCTGTGACTAATAGATCACCATCTAATGAATTTAGTTTTATTATCTTGACATCCGCTCCAGTGGCAACCAGATATCTGGCCTTAATTTTTTGGACTTTGTTGATGAAAATTCTACTACTGGAGATTCTTGAGTGAGTTTGGTGCGGAGAATTTGTCTTGTGTCTTTTAAATTCTTACGCTCTTTTGATGCTCTTCTTGATCGCGCCAGTCGCTGCGTCTGAACGGCGAGAGAAATTGTAGTTTGAAGCCTCCTTGTTGGTAGAGACAGGAGACTGCGAACGAGGTAGAGTGTTTGATCCTCCATTAGACTGATTAGGATTAGGATATCCATTACCTTACGCCAGAGCATTAGGAAAATAAGAATAAGGGTGATCAGGCATATAAGGATATTAATATAGTAGAGCGTAGTTATTTTGGTACTTAGATCCTCCGGGTGAATAAGAGCGCTTTATTATTTTATGGGCAAAGCTTTGATTCTGAGATTTTATAAGAGACTGGAGTAGTTGCAAAATGAACATGGGGACTAAGGCTACGGCCTCTTGATCCTGAATAACTAGGTTGTACATACTCAAGCGCGACTTTCAGGTCTGCATTCAATGTTTCGGGGTTTCTTGATCTTACCAAGGCCGATGTAACATCAGGAAAACCTTGTTTAAAGGCACCAAAGTCACAATCATTAAGGGCAGCTAATGATTCTTTAACAGTAGGATATCTAGCTTTAAGAGCTTCCTAATCTCCTGATTGTAAGAGAATAACCCTATCTGAGAATTCAGTAACATTCTCCTCTTGATTCACTCGAATAATTGAAATTTCATGTTGATACCATGAACAAGTTTTTCCATTAATGCTGTTCCGTGATGCTCCTCTTCACGGAGCTAAAACCACCTTAAGATACTGCGTTTCACAGTTGGATGACACCGATGATTCATCGTTTATAGTATCCTGTATGAAGTCTCAACTGGCATATTCGTGCCATCATAACTGGGGATGTTTACGACCCCTTGCTGTATGGTAAAACATTCTGCCATGGGCGGCATCATGGCGTCACTAAGGGTGCGATTGATGTCGCCAGAAAATTGCGATTGCTTGGATTAGTTAAGCATTTTGTGATATATAAATGTATATCAATAGTGTATTACATACCTCGGCTTCGCCTCGGCCGACAATTACATGTGATCTGAGGCTTTCTTTTTTACTGGCCGAGATGTTTATATTATTTTTTTGCTCGACGGCGCCGGAAAACCGCAACTAACTTTCGCGCAGCGGCCGGGAAGTTGCGCTTTCCGGCCCGAGGGCAAAAAAAAATCATTTAATGGCTATGGAAACACATCGTAAACTTATTTATTGGATTCGAATAAATATCCAGAAGAGAGTTTTCATTAAATTATAAAATATGAATGCTATGTACGACCTAATTCCCTGATGCTTATAAACAAAAATTGAATTTCGGCAAAATTGCCTATATTTATTCAAGAAAATCTAATATTGGAATTTGTAATATAAAAATGGTGGATAATGAATTTTTTAGACAAATTAAGCTCTTCAATTTTAACTAGTTAGGTTAAGTAGTTAAGTTAAGTCGTACTTTAAAGCAGTTTATGTGAATCGATACTATTGCCTTGTATTTTTGTTTGAATACAAACTGCGATAGATAATTAGTTATTTACTTTTGAGGATTGTTTGAAGTGAATTGATTCTTTAAGCAGATAATTTTTTTCCAAAGTTTTATTTTGTTTCAGAGATAAGAAGATGATTATGTCTAACATACGTTCAAAGATTAATTAATTTGCAAGTGAAGGGTCTGAATATAATTTAGCATTGAATACTGGCTGACAGCTGCTAATGCATTAAATGACCACGAAAGTTAGGATAATTTATTCTATGTGTTTTCTCGATGAGTCATTTCGATAAAAATTACCTATGAGCTTTTTGTAAAATATCTATGTAACTTTTATTAGTTACTATAATGTAATACTGCATCTTTATCAATCATAAATTGATTAAATGTGTTGATAAGATCTAAGTGAACGGTCTGATCGGAATCGCGTACCTATCACTTAACGGCGAACGCCTTCATTGAGTAGAAATAGACAGTAAAGGTTAGACACAGTTAATTCATTTATTAGTGAATAGGAAGATGCCGATTGTGTCTATTAATTGTAGCTGTAATTTGAGCTTTGTTTTGTCGTTAAAATTTAATAAATTTCAAAATAATAATTCTTTTGTACGATTTCCATTCCACGAGTGATCAGTTCATATAAGAGAGATTCTCACACTGGAACTAACTTATTTCCCTACACTGAGAGACCTTTTGTTAGAAGAAATGAAAAAACTGAATTAGAATTTAGTATAATATCGTTCCAAAATAGGGAAAACCGAGGTTTTATTACACTAATTCGTATTACAATACAGAACCTTAATATTATCATACGAGTATTTAAAACATGAAAACGAAATAGTAGTGTTCAAAATACGAAATATTATGAATCTTTTCACGTATTGCGTGACCCTAATGTAAATTATATTAAATTATAAGGATAAATGGTTGAGGAACAGCTATAAAATATTTATTTAAAGAGGAGAGAGAATTAACAAGGGAAACGATTTGATCTCCTGCACTTGGAAGGACCATTTGTCATCACTCGGAAGTTCTAAAAGGCCACGTGTAAGAGGGTGGTACCGAGTTTCGTCCACCCTGACATAAAAGGATGGATCCTTGATCCCCTTCAAAAAAGTTCCGCGGCAGTTCCCTGTTACAATTCTGACCTGAAGGCCCGTCAACCCTTTGAAAGAAGTATGCAAAAAATCTTCAGGTTTCAGTTCCGCGATAATTCTTTAAGGCTTTTCGTTAACCTTCTGAAAGTACTCTGAAAACAAATCGTCTGAATGCAATTCGCCAGTTTGGAGCAACTGTACAGGTCTCTCAGTACTCAGTAATCAGTATTGTATTCAGTCTTCCCCGTCTACACTACAATAACAGTTCAAATCTGGAAGTACAGAAAATTCAGAAGTTCAGAAGAAGTTCCTGCAACCGATTAACAAATTGCGAAGTCCAGTACTTCCGAAGTTCAAAAGGCCAGAAAATCCAGAAGTCCAGTAAATTCAAGGGTCCAGAAGTTCCAGAAATTCAGAAGTTCCGAAAATCCATAAGTTCAGAAGTTTCCAGTCCTCACCCTTGACTTCTGGATCCAACTCCTTGGACTATCTATCTCCAAGTGAAAACTTCAGCAAGGTACCAGTTTTCTCTCTTCTCTTTCTCTATTCTTCATCCTAATATTGGGTCGTTATTCCCTACTTTTTATGTAATTTCAATCCATTAGAATAATAAATCCTTACTGTACCTTAATTTGTTTTGAATTATATTAGCAAAACCCTGACCACCTGGTAGATTTAAAATAAGTACTGTTTGGACGTAATAATCTCCATTTCAAGAATTAGCACTCTGAAAAAGTTATGTTATTTTTACTGAGTCTTCGAAAAACAATTTGAATAAGAAAAATAATGAATATCATTATCTCGAAAACGTATTTTAGAAATTGATATTGTCAATATGAAGTTGACCGAAACCTGAGACGCATATGAAACCATAAATTGATTATTCTTGATTTTTCAAATAGTTTCGTTTGAGCATGCTTCTCGATTGTTTTCGGCATTTTCCGATTGTGCGGAAAGGTTATGTTTGAGAAAATTTTAAATAAATATCAACTCTTTCTATTTTCAATTCATACTATGTCCTTTAAAATATTAGAAATTCTTTCTCACAAATTAAAAAAAAAAATCGTTTTTATAGAAAAATCAATTTAATCATTGAAAGAGATAAAATGTTTAATCTATTTATTAACAAAAAGTCTGAAGCAACAAATTACTCGTGAAAAAGGGTCCAGATATCTAAATATTAATTTTTGATACGAAAACTCTGTTTTCCCTATTTTTAAATAATATTATACTAAATTCTGATTCATTTTTTCTAAAATTTTGTCTAACATTTTTTCTAAGAAAAAGTCTCTCAGTTTAGAATGTTAAGAATCTGAATGAAAAAGGAAATTAAGAGGTGTGGCGTATTGCAGTTTGACTTCATTTTACAGTTTCAAAAGCCGGAACCATTGCAGTAATTTAAATTTTGGGAATTTATTAAGCCCGAATAAAGGTATTTAAATTGACAAAAGGATTCAGTT
>JAWWLR010039739.1:0-10189 GCA_035041075.1 Acraspis erinacei | reverse complement strand
AATAGGGTGTTCCCATTTCAAAAAATTATAGTGACCTTGAAATAACCTTGACAGCGAGGTCCAAGGTCAAATCCAAGATCACCATTAAATTCCCCGGGAAAAATTACTAAAGACTTCATGTTAATTTTAATTTTTTATTTAAATTTTCTAAAATTTTCTGGGGTTTCCATACTTTTCCCTCACCCTGTATAAATAATGTGATCTAAACGAGATATTTTTGATAAAGTTTCATTCAAGCATTCCAAATACAATGAATAGATAGGCGCGTGCAAACTTGCGAGCAGCGGGCAGATTTGTAATGAATATAACTATCATGGATGGACTCTGTGGATCTTAAATATGTACAATCTATGCCTATATCAATTTTAAAAAAAGGAACTTTTTACTTTTGGCTCTTACTCCTCAGATAAGCGCGTATGATTAAAAAATGCATGGGATTCGCGATCTTGATTCATTTAGTGCGCGTTTGTTCTTAACAAATTTTGTTTTCTATAGATGGATCAGTCGGTTATGTAAAAGCACTCTGTGTTCCAGGATTTTCTCCGTGCAGAAAGGATGACTTGAAAATATGAGTATGAGAATTTTAGAAGGTATTAGGTGTAGCTAAAATAGATCCAATGGGGTTTAACCTAGGACATGGCGGTTTTGACAGATCTAAAATAGATTCTATTTGGAATCATTCAGGGCTTACATAGTGCAAACATTTCAAATATGGAAATTTTTTTAGTTAGAAATCGAATTATTTTTTCTAAAATCTTTCAAGAATCCTGAAATTATAAGGATATGTGAAGGGACTAATAGGTTCAGTATTTTTATTTTAGTCTAAATTATTCTGTGTAATTAATAATTTCAGGAATTTAGTCTCAAATATATGTGGATCAAAATATGATAAAATACCGCTCTTTATTTATTAAAGTAAGTTAAAAATACTTCTTTGGTAGATAGAAAATAAAGATGAATTGAATTTTCAAATATGAATTTTCAGTTATAAGTGTATGATTAAAACGGCCACCCTGATATATATACATGCATACTTAAAAATAAGTACTTCTATCAAGTTTGACTTTCGTACAAAAAAATTTCGAGACGCATTATGATATTATAAAAACAAAACAGCAAAAATAAAAAAAAGCTCTCATTGTTTATGGTGCGGCGAGTCCCGCGATTTTACGAAGGAGCACAGAAAAAACAGAAGATAAACTTTACATCGATTTCCGAGTAAAGTTTCACCGCAACAAAAATTAACCTTGTCCAATAAACTTTACACGAAACTTAGATAATTTCGTGTTTTTAACCTGTCCCCGAATAATTTTTTTATTGAAAAAGCGTCGTCTGCTGTGTACCAAAAATGTATAGTTTAAGTTTATATTTTGTTGTTGTTGACAATTTAACTATTCTGTTGCAGATTTAACTATATTGTGGAAAATTTAATCATTTTGCTGATAATTTGTGTTTCTTATTCAGAATTATTGTTTTCAACTAAATATTCAACTAATTTTCTTTTTTATCGAAAATCCATGCTTTGTTGTTAAAGATTCATCTAATGGAAAGTTATTCCCTTAATTTAAATATTAATGTCAGGATTTGGAAACGGATCAAAGAATTGTCATGCCATCACCCGGAAAATTATGTACATAGAACTTAGAACGTTTGCAAGCATTATATAAGCTAGCTGCTTAAATTGATGTCTAGATACCTACAAAATAATTCACTTAATATAGTCCACTGGAATACTGGTGCCTTTGAAAGTAAATCGCATGAAATACCCACTTTCCTACAGAAATATAAAGTTGATATCCGGATAGTTAGTGAAACTTGGCTGATTTGCTGATTTGCAAAAAAAATTTCAGCTTAAGAAATTCAGTTATAGCATCAGGAGAACCTAACGCCAAACAAACCTGCTGGAACTGTTATAACAGCAAAAACGGGAATGCCATTTTGCACTTTATCGAAACAAAACCAATACACTTCGCCTACCTAGATGACTTTACCTTGTACTCACATAACCTAAAGCCACGACCAAGTATAGTAGAACTTGCTCTTTTCAAAAGCATACCAATAATTAACTCTGTGCAAAAACCTGCTGATTCTATTGACAACTGCAGAGCCGAACTAATGAAAATAATACAAAGAGCAATTAAACTTCACATTACACCAGAATCCTTACAAGATTCTAATGCAACATTACCGAATAGCAAACTCTAGGAAATTAATCACAAAAATCATCTTCGTGCAATCAAAGAGATAACAAGGAATAACCATCTCAAACCAATTGCTAATGAGGCTTCCAGGAATATCCAAACAAATATCCGCGAATATAAAAACACTTAGTCGGGAAGCAAACTATAAAACTACTAATGATAATTTGCTGTGGATATGAACAGGAATACATAAAGCTAGAAATTACAAATTCATACCCCCTCTTGAATCCCCCAATGGGTTGTTTTTAAGGACAGGGACAAGCTTGCTACTATAATTGAAATTATATTAAACTTGCTACTCTTAACGAACTTAAAACAATAATTAATAAAACTAAATCTAAAAAAGCTCCTGGCCTGGGTGTAATCCAAAATATTCTATTAAAATATCTTCATCGAAGAGAAATTTTTCTAATGACGCCAATCATTAATGCCGTAAAAGTCACTCCACAGTACAGCAGCTAGCTCGTCTTGCAGACTTTCTCAACACAAATTTTAATATAAAACATAACAAATTCGCGCTATTCCTCTATATCGAAAAAACCTGCGACACAAAGTGGCAGACAACCCCTTATTTGTAAGCTTGCAAATAAATGACTAGATCTCGCATGAAAGACAGCAGCTGGAGTTATCCAAGGCTTTGTCCTGGGACCTTTGTTATTTTTATGTTATTTGACGGCATTCCAAGGACTGATAATGTACAAAACCCGATCATTTCCGACAACACTTTCATTTATACAGCTTCGAAGCGTAAGAGAATAGCAATAAGTAGACTGCAGAAACACATCACAGTATTAGAGGAAAACTACCATCGATGGAAGATAGAAGTTAATACATCCAAGACTGATTTTATGATATTCTTGCATAACGATGGTGAAACAAAAAACTATAATTGATTCTACAAAATAATGAAAGAAAATCAGAAACCCAAACACAATTAAATATACTTATCAACATATATTAAGAATATATATCGTTGTTATAAGATAGGTGTCCTAAGAAATATTATATGTACCATCAATTAAATGTATAATGATTTATGAAACATTGAGAGATTTTTTAACTGAAATGAACTGAACTGAAACGGCATTCGAGGAGTTTTTATTTTAAAATTTATTTGTTACGTTGAAAAATTAAACTCTAAATAGGGTATTTGGATAATTTTGAACATGAACGGGGAATTTGGAATTTCGATTAAACAAATATTTAGATTTTATGACACGTAATTTTCATAAAGAATTATTCTTTCACTTGGAATAGAAAATTTTTTAAGCCGAAGCGGAAATTTTTGGATATAAACTTACCATCAATAACTCTATCTTTAACATCATAAATGAACTTATGGATTCTGTTAGTCATGCCATCGATGCCATAGAGTACGTGATTATAATTAATGTTCCACGCGATTCCCTTGGTCACAGCCAATTCCGGAAGATGATGTGGTATAAGTGCCATGTGACCCGAAACTTGCTGGAAAGAAAACACTCTTCCCGCAGCTGTAGTCCCTGGAATAAAATATAAGATTTTAAATATAAGAATTCATCGAGCGGAAACAATTTTTTCAATACGCTGTACAGAGGGACAAAAAAAGCATCCATGGAAAAATCTATTTTCAGAAGACAATGATTAACCGATTTTAAATTTTTTTAAATGAAAGCTAATCAAATTTCGCATAATACAGTAATGGCCGATTATTAAATTTTTTTTTTTTTGTATATATACCGATTTTTGAAAACTGATTTGATTCAATCAAAAATACCTAGAAAACTGAAATCAACGATCCAAAAAATATTTACCATAGCTATGCAAATTTTAAAACATTTATTGAATTTATAATAAACAATTAAGTAAATTTGTAAGAACATCTTGAGCACAAGTTTTTATCATTTTATGTATTTATATATAAAAACCGCCTTTTCGCAGAATTAACTATGAATCGACAACATTTGATAATTTTTTAACCTAAATTAATTAAAAAATACATTTTCAGGCTATTTTTCATCATTTAAGCTTGTTTTTTTTTTGTAATAAAGTTTTAATAAGATGATTTTTGACTTTTTTTTTATTTTTTCAACATTAAATGTTTTTTAAAATAAGAAATTATGTACTGTCATCAAAATATTCTTAAAAACTTAGAATGTAGTTAATTGCAGTTAATTGCATCAAAGAAATCAAGTATGTACTTCCAAAAATAGCCAAATAGAATTTTTCAAAAACCGGTATACTTCAAAAGTCAAATTTTGTTGTTATTTTATTTATTAAACAAATAAAAAATTGTAAAATCGGCCATGGCACTTCGATAGGAAATTCATTTGGCTTTCATTAAAAAAAAGTTAAAATTGGATAATAATGGTCTTCTGAAAGTCAGTTTGTCCACGGACGGTTTTTTTTGCCACACTGTGCGATGGACCGAAGAGTTATCTGAAATAACAATCCGGTAATATCAAATTGTAATCCGTCGTAATAAACCAACTAATTAACTTTTAATCTAGAGTAATTGAGGCAATCAGAGTAATTTTGTTAAGTATACTAACTGATTGAAAATTTATATATTATATTACAAATTGTTCTTTTAGGCTGAAAGTTAACCTTCTTGTTTGACAATGTATCCTTCCGCTTGAAAATTAGTTCTTCTTTCTAATTGAATCTTTTTTGGCCTGAAAATTTAACTATAACATATTATACTATAAACTTATTTTCAATGCAATCTGGAGAAATCTGTAATAATCCAGAGTAAATCTGTATTAAAAGTTAATCCAGAGCAATCGGATAGAATCCAAAGTAATCCTGCTTTGATAGACCGTATTTTTCGGAGTTGTTTCCCCCTTGTATTTAACTGAAAGTCTAAAATTAAATTCAGCAGATTTTTCTTACAAAAACATAGTGCATGAACAGGATTGCCAATTCCATAACTAATTACTTCGCCTCCATGTAGGTTGATTCCGTCAAATGCCATCCCCATATGATTTTGATTACCAAGATCATCCCAGTGTAGTACTCTAAGCTGATTATTATGACCCACCAAAAAACGGTCATTACGTCCTTGGATAGGAACAACAAAATTCACGGGACCGTGTGCTGTGAAAAAATTATGCTTAAGAATTAGTAGAAAAAGTGCCTTAAGCCTAAGCAAAAAGGTATTCGTAGCCTATTAAGACGTGAACAAGTTTTTCCATAAAAAATATGATCTTCTTGATTCACAATTTATTTTTTTGTTCAAAAATACATTTCTTCAATTTAAAATTTCATAATTTTGTTGAAAATTCGCTTTATAAATTAAAATTTGTTTACCTGCTAATTTAGCTCTTTGATTTTTAAACTCTCAGTGCCCCACACAGTGGGAGGAAATGCACTTTTTTCATTCAAAAATGTAAAAAGACTTAAACTTTTATCTGATTAAAAATTTTTTTAATTCATAGTTCATTAAAATCTAAAGAGCTTGTCGCTCTGAACTTTTATCTCATCTATTTGCTTATTAATAAAACAGGACAAAAAATGGTTCTGGGAGTCTACTGGGTTTCTAATAGGTATACTTTATGTTTTTGAGGTCGCTGAACACGAATACATTCCCATTATTGAGCCAGCACGTAAGGATTTACAGTGAAAATTCAAAACGTGGTTAAAACCTGGAATTTCTGAATAAATTTCTTCACCAAACCTACAAACCACAATTTAACGATCTTCAAATACTGAAACTAATAAGCCCAAAAACCACAAATCCCATACCAACGAACCCCAAGCCTACAATCTCCGTATTAACAAACCCACCAACCCCAAACCAACAAGCACCAAACCCACAAGCTCCAAATCCACAATCTCCAAACCCACAAACTCCAAATACACAAGCTTCATATACACAAACCTACAAACCTCAAACCCCAAACCCACAAACTCCACACAAATTTCTCAATTGGTACTATAAGATGTGAGGTATTTGGGTTCGTGGAATTGAGGTTGGTGGTTTTAAGGTTTGTGGATTTGGGTTCTGGAGTTTGGGGTTTATTATTTTCTTGGAAAATAAAATTTGGAGACCCATTTGGAGGCTTAGTTAATGTCAAGGTATATGAAGTTTTGAATTCTAACTAAATTTTCAAGTTTGTTCAAGGTATCATGATACTGTTCAAATTATCCTCACATCTCACGAGGGGGTGCTTGTTTAGCGTGAATCCCCTTGCCTTTCACGGCATTTGTTCTTTTAAACTCGATCAATTCTCATCCTTTCATTTCGGAACAACGTGTATTTTTTGTATCAACCGATCTGCGAATAGGTCTTCGTTTATGTGGTATTTTAGTATCCAAGGAGCAAGTTCATGCGTTGTTATTTTATTTTGAAACTATACGTCATTTATAAGAGCTCTTATTTGCGGTCCATTTAATTTCATAGATTTAATAAATTGCTTGATGAGCCCAAATTTAATTTGCAAAGGTGGTAAAAGTATCTGTGTAGTGTTTACTAATGGATCATGTAATTCATTCTTTGAACCTGGTGTTAAAGTTTGACGAGATGTCCAAACTTTTTTTATGTAATGGTTAGCACGAGCACGACAATCACATTCACACAAAAAACAACGAAATTTAGCAAACCCATTTTGTTGAACCAGTAGAATTTTTATGATCTAAAAGTCACCGCATATTTGTCAGTTATGTTGGTCATAATTTAGTTTAGTAAGCAGCACTTGAAAATAATTGTAGCTCTCTTTTAAACTTCTAGAAAATGCTACAGGAAGAGACGCATGCAAGTTTCCATTGTGCAATAATACTACTTTAAAAGTTTTTGCTGATGACTCAAGAAGCAACCGTGTCTCATCAGGATTATAATTGATGCAATTGAACCGAGAAATGAAACCTTTAATATAATTAAAAAAAAAAACGAATGAGCCTTCGTGAGAAAACTGACGCCTAAAATGATCGCCTCCTTTTCTATAAAAAGATACCTTAGTATTTTTTGTAAGAAGTCCTTTTTCTTTTAGCCTATATGCGAGAAACCCAGCGTTTTCCTTTGAGATTGCTAAATCTATTACGAGATCATTAAGTCCTTGTTGGTTGAACATTTTAAATGCTTTTCTATTTTCGTCATCGTCTTCTTCAAGATTAGATTCACCATCTACACTATTTGTAGACGCATGAGGTTCTGGAATTTCTTCATTCACTTCCATGGATTAATTTTCTTTTATTGCTCTGCTAACTCAGGCTTCAAAATCTATTTTTTGCATTAAATCCAATAGTAGAAACTAAACAGAAACATCAGGTGTGTGGGTTTGGGGATTGCGGGTTTAGGATTTGTACCTTTGTGAATATGGAGCTTGCGGGTTTGCGGTTTGGGGTTTGTGGGATTCTGGTTTGTACGGTTGTGGATATGGAGCTTGTGGGTTTTGAGCTTCTTGGTTTGGAGTTTGTGGGTTTGCTGATATGGAGCTTTTGAGTTTAGAGCTTGTTGTTTTGGGTTTTGAGGTTTGTGCGTTTGGGGTTTGTGAGCCTAGGGCTTGTTAGTTTTTGGGGTTTAGGCTTATTAGTTCGGTGTTTGTAGGTTCGGGAACGAAATGTATGCAGAAATTCCAGGTTTTTAACCATTCTTTTATTTTTCCCAGATTCCTGTTCAGCGACCTCAAACACATGAAGTATACGTATTAGAATCCCAGTAGAATACTAAAATCATTTTGCGGTCCTGTGTAATTTGTCCACTCACGGATGGGAAAAACTAAAATTTTGTACTTAAAAGTTTTTTTTTATTTTTAATAACTGATGAGGAAAGCGCTTCGTATTAATATAGGAATGACATTTAATTAACAAATTGATTTAAAGTTTATGACAACTGTTGTTATATACAGTTCCTGTTGAAAAATATTAAAGTTTCAGATTTTTTCAAATTATAATTTCCTTCAATCGCCAGAACGTCTCCAGGTATTCCTCAAAATAATAAATATTTAATAATATTTGATCAAATATAACAACTAACATTTTTATAAGCAAATTACATAAACAAATTCAAAATTTGGGCCCTTTCGCATAGAATTTTTTTTGCTGCATTGGAAATGTTTTAAGCTATTGGACCAATGACTGCTAGTTACAAAAATATTACAAAAGCTTCGATAATATTTGGTAAAATGTAACAATCTGAATATTTATATGATTCCTTCTCAATCTATTGCGATAGAAACCCTTACTTTTTAACAGTGAAACTGCCAACATTTTGAATTTTTTCCATAAATTGTTTATAAACATTTAAGTTGTTATATTTTACTGAATATTATGAAAGATAATTTTTTCAGGAATATCCGCAGCCATTCTAGCGATTAAATGAAATTAAAATGGCATAAAACCTTACATTTGCATATTTTGTCTCAATAATTATTTATAACAATTTTTATTGTAACCTTATCAAATATTTTTGTGACTAGCAGTTATTTTTCCAACGGCATAAAACATTTCGAGTGCAAAAAAAGTTTCTATATTCGAAAGGGCCAACATTTCCAATGTGTTTATATAATTTGTTTATAAAAATTTTAATTGTTATATTTGATCAAATATTAATAAATATTTATTGTTTTACGGAATACGTAAAGTCTTTCTGTCGGTTGAAGGAAATTATAATTTGAAAAATCTCAAATTTTCATATTTTGCCACAAGAATTATTTATAACAATTTTTATTATAAACTCTCCAATTAGTCTTTTATTGAAATGTCTTTCCTAAATCAATACGAAACACTTTTAGCAAAAACAACTTTTTTTTACTGATAATAAGACTATTTACCAATTGGTTCACATCAAAATTTATGTTTTTGCTTAAACATTCATTTTTTGAATTAAGCATTTAACTATTCACTTGAAAGTTCACTCTTTTTTTAAATTGAAAAATAATGTTTTAACTTCAAATTTAACTATTCCATTCACGGTGGAAAATTGATCTTCTTCAGTAGAAAGTATCTTATTATAAATATATCTCCTTGAATAGGAAATTAATCTCTGTGGTGGAAAATTCAATTTTATCGTTCCTAATTTATCCTTTGCGAGACATTAATAATTTTATCTAAAAAGTTAATACGAATAATAATTAAAAGTTAAAAAGTGTTAGAAAGTTGAAAATTCTTTTTTTTTTATATAAAAATTAGTTTTTCTAAGTAGGCCCTACTTTGACACTCTTAAAGCTCGTATGTGTATGGTCTAAGCTTTTAAAGTAGAGGATAATTCAATACGAGTATTGCCCCTAGATTAGCGTTCTTAGGGACACCACTTCTTCCTTTTGGGAAATGAAAATAGTGGTTTAGTTTTTTCTTATAATTTAAGGCTCTACCCTGTTAAAAATGTTTGCAATTCTACAACATTTCTACCAGAATTCTACAATACATTCGTAAGGTAAAATTGCAAAGATGGTATTTTAATGACGAAATTCATCAACTTCACGGAATTTCACGAACTGCCGTGATGGAGGTTAGAGTCAGAGGTTAGTCAGCAAAATATCTGTTACGAGGGCGCATGCGTCAAAGAAACAACGCCACATATTTTGTGCGGGAACATTTCAGAGCGTTAAAAAATACTCTACGATTATGCGGATAATATGGAGGTTTAAAGGAGACACTAGTAAAACTCAAAAACATAGGTCGTCTTTACACCGACGAAGTGAAAAAAGTTTGGCCAACGCACAGATTTCAATTATGCCAGCTGATCGAAAATGTCGGTCATCGACACGCAGTACTGGAATGCTGGCTGCGGCTGTCGGGAGTGGACCAGGGAATAGAAGGAGAGGCGAAATCGAGAAAGTCGACCTATCCTTTTCTAAGCATGGCGATTTGTGATTGGTTAGTTGATTTTTTTCTAATAAAAGCAGATGGAAGATGAGTAGAACCAATCACCATCCTTAGAAAAGGACAGGGCCACTTTCTCGATTTGTTCGGTAATGTAGGTCATCAGAATTAAACTTGGCAACTCTTCCTTCACGATCATTTCGGAATAAAAGTTTTGCTCGTCGGCCATGATCCAAGAAGCTATGGTC
>JAWWLR010039674.1:0-10190 GCA_035041075.1 Acraspis erinacei | reverse complement strand
ACACATTATGATTCCAGATGTTACAAGTAAAATTTTTAAAGTAATCTGTATGATCATTAGAGAATAAGATCTTAAAGTTTCTACAGACTAGATGGAGCTATGAATTTAAAAAAATTTTAAGTAAAATTTTTCTAAAAAAGATCTTCTCTTTTCGCTGTGCTTGGAATCGAACTACAGAACTTTCGATTTCCGTTCGGGTGTTTTCCCATTAAGCTACTAGGCAGATCGCCAGAAGAATCCTTTTTCACAAAAAATCGACAAATTTTTATTCCAGATATTAAAATTCAAACTTTTAAAAGAATAAGTATTATCATCAGAGAATAAAAGAATTTCTTAACGTCTTTAAAGACGCGATGGAGCTATGAATTAAATTGTTTTGAATTTTATGTTTTATGAAAAAAGATCTTCTCTTTTAGATCTGCTGGAAATCGAAACACAGGACTTCCGATTCCCGGTCAGGTGCTTTCTTATTGAGCTACTAGAGAGATCGAGAGAAGAATCCATTATCATTAGAGAATAAGAGAACTTCTTAACGTTTTTATAGACTAGATGGAGCGATGAATTAAAAAAATTAAATTTTTTTCTTAAAAAAGCTGTTCTCCTTTCGCGCCGCTATGAATCGAACGACAGAACTTTCTATTTCCGGTTGGCTGCTTTCCCATTAAGCTGCTAGAGAGCGCGAGAGAATAATGCTTTTTCCGAAATAGAAAAATTTTTATACCAGATGTTACAAATCAAATTTTTAAAGGAATCCTATTATCATCAGAGAATACCAGAATTTTTAGCTTCCTAAGAGACTAGATGGAGCTATGAATTAAAACAAAATTAATATCATTTTATTCTGAAAAAGATCTTCTCCTTTCGCATCACTAGGAATCGAACCACATAACTTTCGATTGCTGGTAGGGTGTTTTTCCATTAAGCTACTAGAGAGATCGAGAGAAGAATCCTTTATCAGAAATAAAGACATTTTTATTCCAGATTGTTACAAGTTGAATTTTTAAAGGAATATGTATTATCATCAGAAAATAACAGAATTTCTTAACACCTTTACAGACTAGATGGCGCTATGAATAAAAAAATGTAATTTAATTTTTTGCTGAAAAAAGATCTTCTCTTTTCGCGCAGCTGGGAATCTAACCATAGAAATTTCGATGCCGATCGGGTGTTTTCCCATTAAGCTACTGGAGAGATCGACTGAAAAATCATTTTTCAGAAGTACACACATTTTTCTGCCAAACGCAACGAGTCAAATTTTTAAAGGAATTTGTGTTATCTTCATAGAATAAGAGAATTTCTTAACGTCTTTACAGTCTAGATGGCTTTTCTTTACAGAATAGATGGAATTATGAATTAAAAATTTTTAGAAATTTAATTTGTTCTAAAAAATGATCTTTCGATCTGCTAGGAATGGAATCACAAAAGAGAAGATATTTTTTCAGAAAAAAATTAATTTGAATGGATTTTTAATTCCCAATATCGGAATTAGTTGAAATTTACTAATTGAATTAGTAGTTGAGTATTTGGCTAATGGAATTTTCAACCGCAAAAGGGAAATTTTCATCCACAAGTTGAATAATTACATCTTCAGTTGCAAAAATTAATTCTCATTTTTAAAAACATTTGCAACGATTAAGTTGATAAAGGGAAATCTTTAAGATTTTTTCTTCAGGTAGCAAACAAAAAATTGTTATCGTTCTATTGAAAAATATAATTTTTAATTTATTACCATGGTTTCAATATGAATTTTAATGACGATTTATTTTGTAATACCGTGTCGAGTAAAATGGCTTATAGATAAGATAATTAAACTTCATAATTATATTTCAAATTTTATTTGTTTATTTTACAATAGCAACTTGTATGTATAAACCTTATTCTTTTTACGCTTGATATCGTCACAGAGAGAATAATCAGTATGAGTAAATAGAAACATTAATCTTACATTATTTTCAGGCCAGGAAAAAATATTTTTCTGGTTATAGTCAATTAATTAAAAATTATACTTCGCATTTGAAAAATTTTTTAAAACAATTTTTTTTACTTAAATTAGAGTATACGACAGAAATATCAGGATCTGACCCTGCCATTTCAATTTTTATAAAAGATAGTAAAAATGTCGTTCTATATGAAGAAAATGATGAGCCTTAAGAATTTTTGAAAATTTTCAAAATTGCAGAAGTTATGTCTTGTTGAATTTCTAGCTCTAATATTTTTGAATTATCAATATTTCTGGAATCGATAATTGGTTTTAGATAAAAATTGGAAATATTAGAGAGGAAATGATATATTTAAGGAATATAATACAACCGAAGTTTTTTTTTTAAATTATGCCTGAAAAAAGTCAACAACAAACTTTGATTCCATTTTTTAATTTTTTATTTAATTTAATTTTTCTTAAATACTTGTAAACGTTTTTAAACAAATTTGAAATTTTAAAAATAAAATTCTTAAAATATATCATTTGACCTCTAATGGGTCCAAATTTGATCAAAATCCAAATTTCCGTTTTTCAAAATATTGATAATTAAAAAAAAGTGTGACCCCGAAAGTGATCCTGGCGTAACTTGCTTAATTTTGAAAATTTACAAAAATACTTTTGAACCAATATTTCTTTCGTATACTGATCCTCAAGAAAAAATATTGACTTCAATAGTAAAAATGCCACTATTAGGCCAATTTTTTTTAATTTATACAAAAAAAACGTTTTTAATTTGTTTGAAAGGCAATTTTAAGTATTAAAAAAAACTATAAAGAAAATCAGAGCACGAAATTTTTAGGAATAAAAGTTTTCAAAAAAGGAAAATGAAACCTTAAAAATTACATTTGTGAGGCTTTTTTTATTGAAAAATAAGTTTTAGTTTCCAAGCTAAGCGTTACAATTTTTAGTAAACTAGGGCAGTTTTCGCGGTTTGACAAATTAAAAAGAGTCCCAAATAGAAAAACGAAAATAAATTTAAGCTTGATTTTAAACCCAGAAGAACATTAAAGATGTTATTAATTTACTATATGTGTCTTGGAACTTAAAAACCAGCCTTAGGGCCAAAAAATTGATTTCAATTGTTTAAATAATTTTTTTTATTTTTAATAATCGTCTTCCTTTCACTTTGATTTGCTTTTTTGTAAAATTATTTTTGGTTCCAGGGCTGGCTTATTCTCTCCACGTCCCTTATACTTACCAATATAATAGAGAAGAATGGCCAGGGTGAAGACCCGAGTATGAAGGATCCTCATTTTAATGAAATATAAAAAAGAACTTTTGATTTAAAGATTTTGATTTCAATTAAATCTTAAAATTCTTAAATTTTAATTTTGAAGACAACGTGACGAACGATTATTCGAATGTTTCCTGTCTGTATATATACTATATTGGGATATTTATTGCCCCCCCCCCCGGGGGGGGACAGATCTCAGAAGGCTTTTTATCTCAGGTCTTCGTGACATAAAAAAATTATGATCAGAATTATACTATTTATTCAGTTGATAATTCCTTGTGCGTGTAACATTATTTCACCTTGAGAAGTCTGATTCTTATGAATCATCATACAAAAGAAAATTTTTCATTTAAAAGATAATCTTTAAAAAAAATTTTATTCAAAAAGAATTTTGGTGAATCAAATAATAATATGCAATGAATCTGAATAAAAAAAGTTTTAGTGTTTCAAATAAATTTCTTTGATTCCTAGCAATTCCATTGGTTCCCAGCTGAAAATTTCTGTACAGGAACCTCGAAGTATCTGGATATTTTTCTGTACTAGATCATTCATACAAACCTGTACAGGTTATCATGATGGTTCTTGTGCGGGAATTTGGTAAAGAACCCTGTACATGATCCTGGAATGGAACCTGTACCGACAAGATAACTTTGAATGATCGGGTATATGTTCCTCTACAAGGACCTTCGCGAAGTAAATTGAAGCGCGGGTACCTATGCAAACAAAAGCACATGTGGAGTACTTTACAAAAAGTCGTCGCGAGAACTCATCCAGGTTCATGTACAGGTTCTTGAAAAGGATAGGTTGCATACAGTTTCCATTTTCAAGATCATGTATAGGTTGATTCGCATGACCTGGTACACTTTCTTTTGCCGGATATGTACAGGGTACTTCGGAAGAAAATGTACAGGAACCTTCGTAGGACCATGTAAAGGTTCGTTTACCAACCATGTACAGGTCCCTTCGGAATACCGCGTACAGGCACCTCTGGAGGACAATTTCCAGTTTTCTGTGCAGGATCTTGTACTTAGTTAATAATTTAGTAATAGTTTCCTTTGCAGGGCCATGTACAGGTACCATTGGAGCACCCTGTACAGTTTTATTTGCAGGATCATGTACAGTTTCCCTTGCAGGAAAATGTACAGGTACCATTGGAGCACCCTGTACAGTTTTATTTCAGGATCATGTACAGTTTCCTTTGCAGGACCATGTACAGGTTCCATTGGAGAACCGTGTACAGTTTCCTTTGCAGGACCATGTACAGGTTTCTTCACCAAATTCCTGTTCAAGAACCTTCAAGATTACCTGTACAGATTTTTTTGCAGGTGCGTATTAAGGAACATGTCCAGGATCCTTGGAGGTTCCTGTACAGGAATTTTCAGCTGGGTTTTAAAAAATGGTTTCTCGTTCCATAGAAAATTTTACGTCATATAATGTGTATAATTTTTATTTTATCTTGCGAAGCTCAGAAAACATAATCTTTAAATATTACATATAATAAAATTTTACTTTTATAAATATCTTTTATACAAGAATTTCACGATATAAAATATCTTTTGAGACCCTATATTAGACAAAGCCTTTTTGTGTATAAAAAATTAATCCTATTTACAGATTATTCAGTAGCAGATTTCACTATCCTTCCCCTATTCCCCTTTTTCCAACTATTTAGGCTTGTAAGTTAATTATTTTCCTTTGAAGAGTCTAAATTTATATTTTTAGTTCATAATCAACTTTTTTTGCATGCAAGTTAATTATTTAATTTAAAATTCAATTATTTTATTTAAAATGTAGATACTTTGTCAGAAATCATATTATTTGCTTGAAAATTCATATTTTCGGTTTAAATGTCAAATTTTGTATAAAATTTTTGATTTTTTGGCTTTAAGACTTAACTTTTTTGTTAAAAAAAACTTTTCAATATAATAATTCAATTATTCAAATGAAAACTTATATCTTTTTATAGAAAATTAATATTTCTTAAATGTAAATTTAACTCTGTGGTTAGAAATATTTATTTCACTCAAAATTTAAGTATTACACTTTTTTTGATTTTTTGAAAATTCAACTTTCTTTGCGTAATAAACTTCAAATATTTCGTTTAAAGTTTGTGTCTTTTGTTGAAAATTAATCATTTTTGTAGAAAATAAATCTCCTTGTTTGAAAATTTATCCTTGTGATAAAAATTCATCTATTTAGTTAAAGTTTTTCAGATGATTTTGAAGATTTATGATTTTAGTTATAAATTCACCTCGTTTTCTGAAATTTTAACGATTTTCTCAAATTCTTCTTTCTTTCCGTTGAATATTAATGGCTTGAACTGAAAATTTAATTTGTCAGTTTGTGGTCGAAAATTTATCTTTCTCAGAAGAAAATTCAACTATTTGTTAGAAAATTAAACAATTTTGTTAAATTTCTTTCTCAATTAATTTAACTTAAAATTTAAGTATTCCATTATGATTGAAAATTAATTTTTTTGTAAATAAATTGTCTGTTTTGGTAGCGAATAAATCTTCTCCGTTTAAAATTTATCTTTGTAGTTAAAAGTTGAACTATTTGCTTGAATATTTGTCTTGTTTAGTAGAAAATTTATCCATCAATTGCAAATTAATGTTTTTCTTTGAAAATTAATCTATTTTATTAAGAAATATGTCTCATTAAGTAAAAAAAGTTTTTTTTAATGCAACTGTTCGGTTGAAAATTATTAATATTTGTGAATGAAAGGTTTAATTATTTGGTTAAAAATTCATTTATCATTTTAGCTAAAAATTATTCTGTTTCTTTAAAAATTGAACTGTTTTCAAAAAATTCCTTTTTTGTGGAAAAGAATTGATTTCTTTTAAAAAATCACTTTTACAAATCTATACTATATACATTTCGTTATTTTCTGAGCCAACTCAGAATTATAATTATTTTCCAAAATTTCATGTTTAAAATCAGAATTATAATTCGTTTAGATAAATTTTCCTTTTGAAGTCAAAATCGTCAATCTTTTCACACATTTTCTTAACCAGCTAAAAATTATCATTTTTTTAGAACTTCTCTTTTCAAAGCAGCAACAATAATAGTTCCTTTAAAAAAATCCCCGTTTCCAGTTGAAATTGTAATTCTAATAGAAAATCCACTGGTCACATCAGAATTATAATTATTTTCAAAAATTCCCTACTCCAAAAGAGAATTATATTTATTTTAGAAAAATTCCCTGTTCCAAGTCAAAATCATCAATATTTTGAAAAATTTCCTTAACCAGATAAAAATTATCATTATTTTTAGAACTTTATTTTTCAAAGCAGCAACTATAATAGTTACTTAAAAAAATCCCCGTTTTCAGTTAAAATTGTAATTTTAATAGAAAATACACTCGTCAAATCAGAATTATAATTATTTTCTAAAATTTCCTGTTCCAAACCAAAATCATGATTCTGTTGCAAAATTTCCTTAACCAGCTAAAAATTATCATCCTTTTTGAAATTTCCTTTGAAAAGCAGAAAGTATAATAGTTACTTTAAAAAATCCCCATTTCTAGTTAAAATCTTAATTCTAATAGAAAATCCACTGGTCATTAGCATTATAATTCTTTTCAAAAATTCCCTATTTCAAATCAAAATCTTTTGCAAAATTTCCTTAACCAGTTCAAAATTATCATCCTTTTTAGAACTTCCCTCTTCAAGGCAGCAACTATAATAGTTACTTTTAAAAAATTCCCGTTTCCAGTTAAAATTGTGATTCTAATAGAAAATGCACTGCTGAAATCAGAATTCTAATTATTTTCAAAAATTTCGTGTTTAAAATCAGAATTATAATTCTTTTAGATAAATTCCCCTTTCGAAGTCAAAATCGTGAATCTTTTGAAAAATTTCCTTAAACAACTAAAAATTATCATCCTTTTTAGAACTTCCCTTTTCAAAGCAGAAACTATAATAGTTACTTTAAAAAAATCTCCGTTCTCCGTTTAAATTTTAATTGTTACAGAAAATCCAGTGCTCAAATCAGAATTATAATTATTTTTCAAAATTTACTGTTACAAATCAGAATCATAATTCTTTTAGGAAATGCCCCGTTCCGAATCAAAACCATCATTCTTTTGAAAAATCTCCTTAACTGGCTCAAAATTATCATACTTTTTTAACTTTCCTTTTAAAAGCAGCAACTGTAATATTTACTTTTAAAAAATCCCCATTTCCAGTCAAAATCGTAATTCTAATCGAAAATGCACTGCTCACATCAGAATTATAATTATTTTCCAAAATTCCCTATTCCAAATCAAAATCATCATTTTTTGGAAAAATTTCCTTAACCAGCTCAAAATTATCATCCTTTTTAGAACTTCCCATTTCAAAGCAGCAACTATAAGAGTTACTTTTAAAAAATCCCCGTTTCCAGTTAAAATTTTTATTCTTATAGAAAATCCACTGCTCAAATCAGAATTATAATTATTTTCGAAAACTCCCTGTTTCAATTCAGAATCAGAATTTTTTAAATAAAATTCCCCGTTTCAATTCAGAATCACAATTTTTTAAATAAATTTCCCCGTTTCAAATCAAAATCGTCATTCGTTTGAAAAATGTCATTAAACAGCTCAAAATTATCATCCGTTTCCAACTTTCCTTTTCAAAGCAGAAACTATAATAGTTAATTTAAAAACATCCCTGTTTCCAGTTAAAATATTAATTCTAATAGAAAATTCACTGTTCAAACCAGAATTCTAATTATTTTCCAAAATTTCCTGTATCAAATCATAATTATAACTATTTTAGAAAAATCCCTGTTCCAAGTAAAAATCGTTGTTCTTTTGAAAAATTTCCATAACCAGCTCAAAAGTATTATCCTTTTCAGAACTTTATTTCCAAAGCTGCAACTACAATAATTAATTTTTAAAAATCCCGTTTCCAGTTAAAATTGTAATTCTAATAGAAAATTTACTGCTCATATTAGAATTATAATTATTGTCAAAAATTCCCTATTTCAAATCAATCATCAATTGTTTGAAAAATATCCTTAACCAGCTAAAAATTCTAATCCTTTTTGAACTTTCCTTTTCAAAGCAGGAACTATAATATTTACTTTAAAAAAATCCCTGTTTCCAGTTAAAATCTTAATTCTAATATAAAATGCACTACTCACATCAGAATTCTAATTATTTTCCAAAATTCCCTATTCCAAATCAAAATCATCATTCTTAAAAAAATGTCCTTAACCAGCTAAAAATTATCGTCCTTTTGAGAACTTCCCTTTTCAAAGCAGCAACTGTAATACTTACTTTAAAAAAATCTCCGCTCCCAGTTAAAATTTTAATTCTTACAGAAAATTCACAGCTAAAACGAGAATTCTAATTATTTTCCAAAATTTCCTGTTTCAAATCCGAATTATAATTCTTTTAGATAAATTCCACCTTCCAAAGCAAAATCGTCAATCTTTTAACAAATTTCCTTAAACATCTCAAAATAATAATCCTTTTTAGAACTTCCGTTTTCAAAGCAGCAACAATAATAGTTACTTTAAAAAAATCCCCGTTTCCAGTTAAAATTTTTATTCTTATAGAAAATCCACAGCTCAAATCAGAATTATAATTATTTTCTAAAACTCCCTATTTCAAATCCGAAGTATAAATCTTTTGACAAATTTCCTTAAACAGCTCAAAATAATCATCCTTTTTAGAACTTCCGTTTTAAAAGCAGCAAATATAATAGTTACTTTTAAAAAATCCCCATTTCCACTTAAAATCTTAATTCTAATAGAAAATGCACTGCTCACATCAGAATTATAGTTATTTTCCAATATTCCCTGTTCCAAATCAAAATCATCATTCTTTTTAAAAATTTCCTTGATCAGCTCAAAATTATCATCCTTTTTAGAGCTTCCGTTTTCAAAGCAGCAATTATAATAGTTACTTTAAAAAAATCTCCATTTCCACTTAAAATCTTAATTCTAATAGAAAATGCACTGCTCACATCAAAATTATAGTTATTTTCCAATAATCCCTGTTCCAAATGAAAATCATCATTCTTTTTAAAAATTTCCTTTATCAGCTGAAAATTATCATCCTTTTTAGAACTTCTCTCTTCACGGCAGCAACAGTAGTGGTTACTTTAAAAAATCCCCGTTTCCAGTTAAAATTTTTATTCTTATAGAAAATCCACAGATCAAATCAGAATTATAATTATTTTCTAAAACTCCCTGTTTCAAATCCGAAGTATAAATCTTTTGACAAATTTCCTTAAACAGCTCAAAATAATCATCCTTTTTAGAACTTCCTTTTTGAAAGCAGCAAATATAAAAGTTACTTTAAAAAAATCCCCATTTCCACTTAAAATCTTAATTCTAATACAAAATGCACTGCTCACATCAGAATTATAGTTATTTTCCAATATTCCCTGTTCCAAATCAAAATCATCATTCTTTTCAAAAATTTCCTTAAATAGCTCAAAATTTTCATACTTTTTAGAACTTCCGTTTTTCAAAGCAGCAACTATAATAATTATTTTATAAAAATCCCGTTCTCAGTTAAAATTTTAATTCTTATAGAATATGTACTTCTCAAATCAGGATTATAATTATTTTCCATAATTCCCAATTCCAAATGAGAATTATATTTATTTTAGCAAAATTCCCTGTTCCAAGTCCAAATCGTCAATCTGTTAACAAATTTATATAACCAGCTGAAAATAATCATTCTTTTTAGAACTTCTATGTTCAAAGCAGCAAATATAATAATTACTTTTAAAAAATCTCCGCTGCCATTTAAAATTTTAATTCTAACAGAAAATTCACTGCTTAAATCAGAATTATAATTATTTTTCAAAATTTCCTGTTACAAATCAGAATCATAATTCTTTTAGGAACTTCCCCTTTCGAAGTCAAAATTGTCATTCTTTTGACAAATTTCCTTAATCAGCCTAAAATTATCATCCTTTTTAGAACTTCCCTCTTCAAGGCAGCAACTATAATAGTTACTTTTAAAAAATTCCCGTTTCC
>JAWWLR010039655.1:0-10191 GCA_035041075.1 Acraspis erinacei | reverse complement strand
CTACCATTCTCCCGAAATTGCGAACAACACTGTGTGTTGGCCCACAATTTTAATTTTAATTTTTTACAATGTTGACGCAAAAATAGGAGAAGAAGAATAATGCTTCCACTAAAAACACATTTTTTATTGTTTTTAAATTTTTTAATCTTGATGTTTGTACCCATAGTCGACTCCGAACTTAACTGCCAAGTCGGTAAGTTTATAGGTTATGTTTTATATTTTACAATGTCTAACATTACTAATAAATTTAACTTAGTTCTTTAAAAACTCCATTCTATTTTCTTCAGATAGATAAAGAGAATCAAACAAATGTAGCCTTAAGAGGCTCCACGTCGTGGAGCAAAAGCTGTTGTTCGAAAATTGCTTATTTGGTGTTTCCGGTTTTATCATTCTTTTATTACTAAGAAGATTTTAAAGTGTATAAATGATTGCTAAGTTTGTGAATGTGTTTGAAGCTCATTGTGTGATGCATTGAAGCCAAAATTTATTCCTAAGGATGATTATAAAAAAATCTCTTCTAAATCACGTTTGATATCATTTAGACAAAAAGTAAATTTTAGAGTTCTTTTAAAATTACTTCAATTAAGATTCTTCGTAGAACAAATTTGTCTTTAAATCGTCATCAAATGTAATTTTCATTTTATTCAGATTAAAGGAATGTAAAAGTAATTTTCGAAAAAGTACTTCATTGTAAAACAATATAACAATAAAATATAATATCCAATTACGACATTACAACATGCAAATCTGAAGATGAACAGGGTATGTGATTTCATATCCAACAGGAAAGTTTCATTTTGAACGACCTGCTGTTTAAAATTATATCGAGTCTACCATGGACACTGCAGTTTGCCACATATTAGGATTTGAAGCTTGTATCATTAGTTTAAAAAAAGTACAGTTCATATCGAAAAAGTAAAAATACCTATCGGTGTGAAGTTTTGGGTTTCTGTTTTTTTTTTAATTTTGTAAATCATTGCCTTATTGGTGCTGTTTCTTCAATAGTGATAAATAAACTGTTGAGATTGTTTTTAATTTACCGGACGATTCTTGGTCGCCTTTATAGGACTGTCTTCTATATATGAAGTAAGTACAATCCATCAACATTTTTTTTATCTAGGTCACCTTCGCTCGCCATCTACTTGTTCATTCTAAACATAGCATTTTAGTGTGTGTATCTCTTTTGCCGGTTATGGGTCCAGGATATCGGAATAAGTAGTGATTTTTGGAAACTATGAAAACGCGTGACTGATTTTGTTTAGAGGTTAAATCGGCGCTGCACGTCATCGCCTTACCAAAGCCAAAATGGCTTCGGTAACTCTTGCGCGAACAGAGTCTTTGAATAAAGGAAATTGCGATATGTGGGAGATGAAAATTGGAGCATTACTGATAATAAACGACGTGTCGGGCATTTTTAAAGACCAAAAACTGAAATAGGCAGCTGCGGGCACCAAGAAAATCGAGGTGAGAGCGTGAATCTCAAATGTAACAAATCAACATCGCACTTAATTTTGTCGACACATCGTTCGGAATTAAAACTAGTGAAAGGGCGCAGTATGTCCCTTTAAATGTGGTTAAAGCTGGAAAATATTTATCAGTCGAAGGGGCCATCGCGAAAAGCGACGTCGTCGAAAAGTTAAGTGAAATTGAATTGGAAATAAACCAGGATTTGTTTGCAACTATGCTTTCGTAAAGCTGACCCCCTTGATATTAAATCCGTAGGTGTGCGATAGGATATCGTGAGGAATTACCGTAATCGAAAACGCTTTGCATTAACATAATCGTAGAAAGTGATGCTACAAAAAGCGATATTTTTAACTAGAGACAAAACGCGACGTTGGCGAATTACAGTTCAATTTCAAATAGTGAAGGAAATGCTAAAACTGGAAAATGTAACTTTCATTCCTGCCGGTGCTAGGGATATGGTCATAAGTGTTGCGAATTTCAAAATAAACGCGAAAACTTTCGAAAAGCTGCTTTCTGTCTCGAAAATAACAGACACACACGGACAAGTAAATTTTGAAAAACATCATGCCACCGTCATTGATAATAACGGCAAAATATAGTTCATAGCAGATCTTTTCAATGTGTTATATTGCGTACGCTAAATTAAGCAAGAAGAGTGCTGGAAATGATCGGAAGATAACAATGCTGCGAGAGGGGCATCGGAAACAATCGAAGTGAAGTGAAGCAGTGTATAGTATCAACCTCGAAAAAGGACAAGGGAAAATAGAATGCAAAATCTGTCTCTGCGGACAGAACAATTTTATTATTCTCTTCGAAAGTTCTTATCTTACAGAAATTCGGGACGACTAGTCGATCCCCTTTTCTAACTCTCGTAATGTTTCGGGATGACTAAAAAATAACTCATTTTTCCAGAATATGTAAGAAACCAAAAAAATCTCAAAGATTTAAAGAGCTCCGTAAATTTTGAAACTCATATCTTAAATTTCAGAAATAAAAGCTTTCCATAATCTCTGAGATTTTTTAAACAACCTCTCTTAAGCTACAAAGCAAAACAGACTTACGCCTATAAATATGCAATGAACTTCATCTTGAACTGAGATCTTACATTTATAAGAGATATCGTCTAACGAGGAATTTTTGACCAAAAGGGTAATTTTCCACTGAAAAAAGACAAATTTTAAAAGGAGAAGTGAATTACGAGATCCCAATAAGAAAGTAGAAATATTTTGGTTTAGATGTTCATTATTTCAATTTCAATTTTACTAGTATATTTTTGCTAAGTTAAAAAATCTTCTTTTTAATGCTGTGCCAACCATCAACTGATCTAAATTTCAGATTTCCTGATCTTTTTATTAAATTTATTTTGAGTTTAGATGTGTATGCATTTCAAAAATCATTTTAAGAAATATACAAATTGGACACTTTTCGTTTAACTAAATATGTCTCACATTTTTTTAGAATATTTTTGTCATTCATTTTAAAATTGCTCTTCGAAAAAAATTGTATTTTTTCGTTTAAAAGAATAAGAAAAATTATTTCTGGTGAATCCGGAAATGATTTATTTTCTTAAATTTCTTATCTTTACATATTTCTAGAAACAATTTTTAAATTCAAGTATTCTAAAGTATTCTAAATCGTCAAATTTATTTAAAACATGTAATAAGTATATATTTAATTTTTGAGTGTATGATACATACATTTTTTCAGTCCACATAAAGATAAATATGTGTGTAAATGTGAAATTTTTACATAAAATTAGATAAGGATGTTTTCTTATTTTTTGAAGTTAGTTTTATCATTTAAGTTTTTCGGACAATTATTATCCTACTCGTACGAATTTACATTTTATTTAATTGAAATTCGGAATTCAATGAATCTGAATGATATTTTAAACAAATTTTTATATTATTTTCGTACATGCATGTATTTAAAAAATCGATATTATTATTAAATTATATTTTCGTCAGATTACTGAAAACGATAAAAAAGAGTTTATTTAAAGCCGTAAAAATACAAGACCTTTATTGCGTAATTAACGTTTACCTTATAGTTACTTTATACCTCAAGAATGCGATACCATTACAATTTTAATTGAACTCTGATAACACAGATAAATTATGCACGTTTTTTACGTGTGTAATACGAGAAAAATTAATTCTAATAAAAAGCAATTCCTGCAAAGTTAAAGCTTCAGGAATTCTAGAATTTTTAATTATTATTACACACCACAAATTATAATGGGACCATTTAATTTGATTCGAAACAATTTTTCAAAGGTGCAGCATAAAATTCAAGCTGATTTCTACCATATACAATAGCAAATTTTCAACTATAAATCTTTAAAATTGAATAATTCGAACATAAACGTTAAAAATCGAAAGTAATGGATAATGGAAACTGCTACAAATTAAAAACTACGGAAATGCGGAAGTTAATAATTGAGTAACTTCTAACTTAATTTGAAACATACAAAATGTTTAGTAAACAAATATTGTAATATTAATACTTTTTTTATTCTCAAACCTTTTAAATTTTTAGTTATCTCACATAAATTCTATACGTTTAAAAAGTAGCCTCTTTTATTTCAGGAATACACTTTTGCCGGCGGGATGAGTTTCTATTTTTTTCGAATTTGGCGGAAAAACGACTCCTTAAGGGTGTCTTTAAAAAGTAAGATAAACGTTTATTTTTCAGCCTGCTGGCCTTAAAAAATTGACTTGCTTACAGTTCCATTTTTATAGTACTTCCTGACAACTACCTTTTTTTTAAATACTAACATCCATCCAAACCTTATCTCTAAGCCGACCTCGCCTTCCTCACTTCGCATCGCCTCTCCCGCATTTCGCTGTTGCCTCGCCTCGCACGCCTGACGTTACTTTCTCGCTTTGCTTCGCATTGCCAGCCTCTGCCTCTTCAGCTAATCCCTAATCCTTATCTACTATTTACAATATGTACATGTTCTTACATCTACTTCCTCTCCGATATACAATGTTTCCTTTTCCATTCCTCTTCCTCCTTCCTTCTCTTCTTCTCTATCGTACCCAAAACCCCCTTCACCCATGCAACTGTCCTTTTTTCCCCCCTTTCATGCAACAATACCTCCATGCACATACCACTCCTTTCCACCTCTTCACACTCCTCCAACCAGTGCTCCACTTTTGCATCCCCCTTCCCGCACAATTCACAAATCCTCTTCTCACCAGAAAGCCAGAACCTATTATAACTCTCCATGCAACCACATCTCAATCTCGCTATAAGCACCTGACTTCCTTGCTCTCCTTTCTCACACAAATATTGCGCTCTCTCCCTTGGCATAATCCGCACATAGTTCCTATTAAACCTTGACTCTCTTATTCTCTCTTCCCCTTCTTCCTTTTCTCTATCCATGCTGTTTATTTTAACCAACTCATATACCCTTCTCCCACCAACATTACCTAACCAGCTTACTTCCCCTCCCCCTTCTAAAAATTTTTCCTCATATTTACAACCTCGACTCCCCGCTATAATCTCTAAACTCGTTCTTCCTGTGTCCCTCCTGACAATATAGTTCGGCGTATTCCTTGCTAATCCCAGTGTCCACTTTAATACCTCTCCTGTATTCTATTACGTCCTCACTTACCATCCACCCCCAAACATCCACTCCGTAAAATAAGACACTCATCAGTAGCGAATCAAACAATTTCATTCTCCTTACAAAATCATCTGCAAACAACTTCTTTCCCAGACCCCACACCTGCCTCATCATCACATTTACTAGTTTGAGAAATACATATTTTTAAAAAAATTCTTATTTGTAAAAAATAATTAAACCGCTTTCTTAACATTTTGTCTTTTCGGCTTAAAAATTCAACTGAATCTTTTAACATCCTTGTTTCAAAACTCGACCATTGGTTAAAAATCTATCTCTTTTTATTTGAAAATTGAACTGGTTAAACAAAATTCATAAATTTGTTAAAAATTTAACTGTTTTGTTAAAAAATTTTCCTTTTGGTATTCATCACGTGTGACACAGTGACAGCTGACTGCAATGTATCTGTGTCAAAGCTTGAGAAATATTTATTTTTGAGAAAAAATTCATATTTGGCAAAACTGTAATTTAACTGTCTTCTAAAGATTTTCTCTTTCTGGCTTAGAAATTTAACTGCATTTTTTAAATTTCCTTTTTGAAAATGCTATCATTTGGTTGAAAATCCAGCTTCTGTGGCTGAAAATTGAAAGAATTTTTAAAAAAGCATCTGGTTAGTCGGGGATTCATCGCTGAGGTTAAATTGTTAATTATTTCTTTGAAAAACTATCTTTGTAAGAACTTAAAGTTAAATTTTTATTAATATTTTCTTTTTGAAAATTGACCTTAATAAGCTGAAAATTTAATAATTTGTCAAAAAATTCAAATATTTTTTTGCAAAGCTTTTTGTTTGAAAATTGAACCCGTTTTTTAAAAACTCATTTCTTTAGCATCACATACTTAAATAACAAAATTAGGACATCTGTTATTTTATTATTCTTTCAGCTTGGTTCTTTTTTCTATAAAATTTGTTGCGATAAGCAACAATAGAACCAATCGAATGTATTTTTAACCAAATAGATTATTTTTCTAGCCAGAATGGGAATAATCAAATAAATACTTAACCCTGAAACTGAATAGTACAATTTTCAACTAAAAAATATGAATTCAAAAATGGGAAAAGTTCCATTTTTATTTAAACCAATTAATTTGTAACAAAAAAAACAATAGTTATATTTCTAAAGTCAAAAAAGAATCTTGAACCAAAAAATAATTTTTGAAACAGCAAGTAAGATTTTAAACAAGATGTGAAATTTTTAGCTAAAAAATATTAATTTCCAACAAAGTAGATCAATTATCAACCAAAAAGCTGAATACGCAACCAAAAAATTAATTTCGTAAACACAATTTTAACCAGTTACTTAAATTTCAAGCAAAAAAGATGTTTTAAATCATAATTCATTGTAGAAGACTAATTTTCTACCATAAAGACTAATAATAAACTAAATATTGTACATGAATAGTTAACCAAATATTTAAATATTTAACTAAATAAGTTCCATTTTTATAAAAAATGGAATAGTTTAATTTCAATTGAAGCAATTAATTTTTAAATAAAACAAATACAAAAAATAGTTCAGTTTTAAACCAAAAAGATGACTGAAACCAAAAATAAAATTTGTCACAAAGTAGTTCAACCAAGTGGTTCAATTTAAAGAAGACTAATTTTAGACCGAAAAAATTGATTAATAAAAAATACTAGAATCTTGTAATTGAGAGCTATTAACTCTGCTCTCATTAAACTCGGAAACAAAAAAGGAAAAAATCAGGGTAATTTGGGAAATAAAAAAAATTGTATTTTGTTTTATTAGAAAGTAACTTTGAAAAGTATCTTTTTATTGAAGGTTTAAACTTATTCTATGAAAATTAATTTTTTGTTTCAAAAGTAAATAATTTGGTTCATAATAAATCAATTTTGTTGAAGATGTAACATTCTTACTGAAAATGTGAATTTCAGGCTTTTTTATGAATTCAACTTGAGACCCTAGTAATTATTCCGTTTTCTGAGAAAAAGTCTTAGATTTGTTACACAATTTAGAAAAACATTTAGAATTCGCTCAAGGCCATTTTAGAAAAATTGCAAATTATTTATTAAATTCACGTTATTTATTAATTATTAATTTCTGGCACGTTTTAGTTGTGCTCTTTAATTTGGCAGTATTGAATTAAGATTTTTTCAGTCAGATTTGAATAATTTCGGCAAAAAAATTATTCAAGTGGCGTAAAAACTGTGTACCATGTTATTTTAATGTAATTCAAGGTATTTTGCGCACTTTACCCCTACAGTGGCCTTGAACCATTTCCTAATATATATTTCATTCCAAAAAATATCAGAGGTCATTTTCATAGAAGAATAGAACCATTTGTAGAGGTGCGAAGTTGAGTAACGAAAGAAAAAAGAAAACAACAAAAATCAGCCTAGCAATCAGATTAATTTTATTTGAAGAATTTATTTCCAAAACATCCTGCTATTATACATCTTTTTATCAATAGGTTAAATAAACATGAAAGTTCATTTTCAATACATTTTCAACATTAGCTTAAAAAATCGGAAAATTGTCTTAGAAAATAAATTTAAAACACGATAAACTACTACAAAATCTGCAATCAGCGATTGTCTCTGGAATTAATAGAATTGCTCAATGAATAACTGCATTAGTGACTACCGTCCAATACAATACTTTTTAAAAAATTATAGAAAAATAATAACAAATGCTGTTTCTCTACATCCAGCTTTCAATCAAAGTGCCTAAAGTGCTTCATTTGACTCTTCTGTCTTGAGATTTGCGATTCATAAATATAAACTGAGATGGCAAACGATCTTTTTTGGCCTATCTGGGAATTTATGACTTCTAAATTGAAAGACGAGACCAAGGGCTTTTAATACAGAAAAAAATTATTCGTTTATCGAAGGAACACAAATGGATCTGCAAATTATCTTAGTTGAAAAAGTGCAATTTGCATTGGAATATAATAAAAGTATTTAGCTTTGTCCAGTAACGTCAGCGAATTATTAAATTGACTGATATAAATGACTCATACTACTAGAAAAAAATTAGGGCTGATATAAAATAGCTTATACTACTTGACATCCCGAAAGACTGAATTGAATGACTCATGCTACTCGAAATCTTTATGGGCGACATAAAATGACTTATACTACTAGAGAAACATAATTTCTGACTTTAAATCATGTTTAGTACTTATTTCCTTTTATGCATAACTGTAATTGAGTTAGACTACTTGACATCCCAACAGGCTAACTCGAAGGACTCATTCCACTCGAAATATTCATGGATGGCATACAATGACTTATACTACTGGACAAACATGATGTCTGACTTATACCAGCCATAGTACTTGGGTTTTCTGGCCGAATGAAATTGACTCATACTACTTGATGTCCTGAAAGGCTGATTGAATAAATTATATTACTAGACACACATTATGTCTGCCTTTAAATCATGTTTTGTACTTAGGTCCTTTGAAGCATAACTGTAATTGGTTTATACTGCTCGATATCCCCACGGGATGACTCGAACGACACATGCTACTCGAAATATGAATGGCTGACAAGCAATGACTTATACTACTAGACAAACATTATTTCTGACACCATGAGTAATTAAGGGCAGCTTTTCAGGTTGTCAAGAAGTACAAGCTAATTTCAGTTAACCATAAAATGAACATTGAACTAAATGCATCAAGCTTTAACCAAATTTTCAAGTAAATAAAATCAATATTAAGCAAAATAAAATAGTTAAATCTTCAGTTTAAAAAATCTTCCTGCCTCACGGGCAAATTCTCATTGAGCGCTCCGCGCGGCTCGCATTACCCACTTCTTACAACTAAAGGTCAAAGAATGGAAAAACAGTAATTTGAGGATTGTGAATTCTCTTTTGTTAAAGCTCCTTCGGTTTTAACGCAACAACCTAACCGTTTTTTTAACTTCTAAATTACATTTCTAACCTCATTAACCAAGAATTTTCCAATTGAATTTTATACCGCATCGTGTTCTACATCGCAGTCGTGGTGCCCTATTGTATTATCTCCTAATAGTTTACAAAAAGAGTCTGTCGAAGCATCTATGGTCGAAAATCGAATTACAATAACAGTACAAGAGAACTTCGATTAATGACAGAAGGCAGGTTTAGCAGCATTGTTTTAGATGGGATTTCATATGGCGGAATCTTTCAAATACTGTAAAATTATTCAATCAAAAAATTTAATTTTTGGATTTCCATTATTTCTTATGTTGTCAAAATATGAATTTTCGATTTTTTTCAGAAATTTAAAAAAATTGTTGTGATAATCTTGAGGGCATTAAAATAGCAACCTTTTTCTTTTCTTGTGTTTTTTCATATCGTCCGCTATTTGGCTTAATATGTACATTTTCGTGTTTTTTTTGCATTTTTAAGTGCCATAATTATGGTAATTTTTAGTTTTGTGAAAGAATTTATTAGGAATAATCGTAAAAAATAGCTTTAAAAACATCAATAAATTAAATTTTTTGAAACCATACAAACGAGACGAAGAAGATATTAAAAGACAAAAGTTGTGATAAGAAGGTGCCCACTCAGCGGGCAGATTTTTTTGGCTGTTATTGATGTCTTTCATGATTAAATGGAAAACTACGCATCCTATCAAAAAGTGATTCTTCACAAATTTGTAGATCCTTTTCAAATGCACAATTTTTGTCTACTCTGCTGTAAAGATGTTTCTAAAAATTTGTAAAATTTACGGAGAACAAAATTCACCGTCATTTGCCGGTTTTTCCTCTTCTCATAAAATTCCCAATCATTCCTGGTTTTTAACGGTTTCCCGCTCAAGCGGCCGGTGTCAAGTGAAAAAATAAATCTTGTAATCTTGAAAACTAACAGTATGACTAACTGGTCTCTTTATGACAAAAGAGATACTTCGGGTTTCACTAGTGTACAAAACTAAGAATTTTGCCAAAGTTTCGTGCAGATTGCAGTTCACTTCTTCAGGACTGACCTGAAACTGAGGCATCAGGTTATGTTGTTCTTATGAATACACTCTACGATGCCTGTGTTTGGCTAGAGTGCCCCACCATGGAGACATGATGCACCTGATTGGCCAATCAAGTCTTATTTACAAAATCCGGGAGGACGGAAAGCCAAATCGGATTGGTATTATAA
>JAWWLR010039632.1:0-10191 GCA_035041075.1 Acraspis erinacei | reverse complement strand
GCCGCGACCGTGTTTGGTAGCGAAGTACCAGGTCATGAGTACCTGTGGGATGGAAGGTGGGCCAATAATAATAATATCTATTCTATTATGTATATATATTATTATTATTATATATAAGAAATAAAGTTACTAAAATCGCTTAATATTAATTGATAATAAGCTTTGAGTACAGTGCGAACTCTATTGCATAGTTGGAAGGGTACCATATGTGTCCGTACATGCACCATATGTGCAGAATTCTTATTTGCGTATAGGTTGAAAAAATTCACAACAAGCTAAATATATTATATGGGTATACTTGCCAATGGAATTGAAGATGAAGGAGAAGGATAAGACCAGGGTCCAGGCAATCATCATCTTTTCTGATTTTAGAGGACAAACTGATTGATGTATCAGTAATGAATTCGATCGATTATAAATGTAACTACTCAATACTCTACTGCCTTATTAGCGTATACAATCTACAATATATGCGTTACTTCTTACACTTAAGGCGTCAAGTTTGTCCTTCTAAGATATTTACAGTAGATAATATTCAGTTTCTAGAAAAAATTTTGTCACCCACTATATTGAAACTGATGTCAGCATTCATATAATCTTTTATATTTTAGAGTCAACTGAGCTTTATATGATAAATTCATCAGTCGTCTAATATAACGACTTAAATAATTATTAATAACAATATAATTAAAATTCTCTAAATCTGAGGGTCTAATTGCTCAACTGTTGTAGATAGGACGGTTTACAGGAATTTATGAAATTTCATGGGTTTGAAAAAAATTCGATTTAATTATCAATATTGTCAGCTACAAGGGACAGCGAAGTATTCGAAGGAATATCTGAGGAGTTCAAAGAATTTTAAGAATATTAAGGTGCTCCTTTGAACTTAAAAATCCTAAGAAAATTTGATTAAAACAAAAAAAGGAAAACCAGATTAATTTATTGTTTGTCAAAGAAAGTGTTTATTGATATAAATAAAATTATTTTGACTAAAAGAATTGTATTTAGTTCAAAGAATTATTTTTTTGAATAAAAGAAAATTCTTCTCTTATTTGAAATGATTTTTTTTCTTATCACGTATATATCTGGTTAAAAAAACTTCAATGAAACGATTCTTTTTTTTAATCAAAGACAATAATTTTTTCATTTGTCGAGACCAACTTAGCAACCGTTAAAATTATGATTAATACAAATTCAGACCTTTTGAAATTTATTCCGCATTATGATAACCAATTTGGCTAAGATTTAAATAAAATTTTTAGTATTTCAATGAAAAAAATAATACCAAAAAAACCCACGTATTCCTCGGATTAATGGAAGCGAAATTCGAGTTTCAATGCTTATAATTTTCTTCTCAGTTTCCCCGAAATCAGCTTTTTTGACGAAAAAAATATATATCTTTTTCATTAAATTTTTTCTTTATCTTTCAGATATATAATTAAATAAATTCAAGAAGATATATTTATTTAATTCAATTTGTAGTAAAGAGAGTTTCTGCCCGACATAAATCTCCTTACTGAGAAAAAAGACCAAATGTCCTACCTCAACTCAGTCCAATGGCTAAGCTTAAAAAAAGGGAAGAAAAAAGAAAGGATCGGCCAAAGTGGGTATCTTAGCTTAAACTCTGAGATAGGTGAAAAATACTAACCAAATCCTTTTAACCTAAAATAAAACCTTTCTGGGTATAAGCATTTTCCTAACAAGGAAATAACTTTGGATTTGACTACCTCGTTTACCAGATAAATGAAATTCAGATTTTAATGTATCTCAATTTCGATAATGACTATTACATTAAGTTTCTCATGGTCAATTATCAATATTATGTCGATGGGCGGGGCTCCATCGGTATATAGAAATGGACCGCTCTCTATCGCTGTCGGTAGTGGACTAAGGAATAGAAAGAGAGGACAAATCGTGAAAGTCGAGCTGTACTTTTCGAAAGATGGCGATTGATGATTAATCAGTTAATATTTTTCTAATGAAAGCAGATGGAAGATGAGTAGAACCAATCACCGTATTCTCTGGTTCACTTTCAACATCCGTAGACAGAGGTCCAGCACTATGTGTCGATGCAGGGCGGTACCTCAACTTTCACTTAACTAAATAAGATTATGTCAACCGAAACATTCCACCCGAAATCAGAGAGAACACACCCCCTTTCTTAGTCATAGGTTTTGAATAGAAATTTCGAAACGATGTCACACGCTCATAGCGCCCTCTACCATTTCCGTGGATTCCTATATGGACTTTATGAATAGGTGAAGCTTCCTTTCCTTCGACAATTAGGGAGATTCTACAGTCTGTCATGGTGACCTGTGTGTAAAAATTCCTGAACCGCAAGAGGACAGTTGAATCTCTCTCTCTCTCTCTCTCTTTTTCTCGGTATTCTGCTGTCTTATGGTGGCTCGTTTAGTCGTTGAGATAGAGGAGGACACACGTGTCGACTCCCTATCTTTCTGTATTACGCTGGTACGATCTGTCAACACGACGGAACATAAGAGGATAGAACAGTTGCGCACTACCTCACTCTCTTTCTGTTTTGCGATGGGTAGATAGGTCGATTAGCCAGAATAGGACAGACCACTCAAGTGCTTCTTTCCTCTCTTTCTGTCCTACGGAAAGTGCCCCTAGGAGAATTGACTCTGTCTCCGAAGTTCGGAATGGAGATCTAAAGAAGTTTAAATCTTTCCTGTGTCGGTGAGACGTTATGTTGCCCTTGCTCGCAACGTGGTCGAGGAAAAATGTCAGCTCTGATCATTTCTCACGACCGTCAGGTAGGTATTTCCATACTGTGATAGAATCATTTTAACTATGCATATGTTCCCCGCAAGCGTCTTATCATTTCCAGCTAAACTTAAATTTTCTTGTCAGATAATGCGAAAAATTCGAAAACAATCATGGTTGATTCTGAATCGTAAAAAGAACTACCTATATCCGCTCTTTAGTGCACGAACTAAATAATAGTCGAGTATATAAAGTTCTAGTACATGCGGCACTTCTCATTTTCGACAATGACTCTATTGCCCTAGGGGCTTTGGCGCGATGCTGTCAGGTCTAGGGAAGCTTTCGCAAACCATGAGGCCCAATTGTGGCTACTTTCTAACCCCTTCCTCCTCCCCATGTGGTTCACCCTGGTATTCTCTTTGACCCCCCCCCCCGCCTTAACTACCTTAGTTAAGAGGTTAAAAATGGACAAAAAACAGTATCGTGAGGGATTGGTGTCTACAGGCAACGTGAAAAGGTCAGTAACTCAACCGAAGGCCATGTTCTACCAAACAAGGGTGGCTCCTTAAACCATCGATCAGGCAAGGGCAACACGGCGCAAAAGTTATACTACCAGCGGCGACTTGCAGAACTCCATGAACCACCGTGACAGACCCAACCAGCCCTACAAGACCACGCAGCTGGGTGACCACGCGATCGTTGGAGAGGAGAGGCAGCCACGCGGTGGCGACCTTGCTAGGCCACCAGATGCTTTATAGCAGCGTTTCCCAAACTAGTGACGCCGGCAGCTTAGGCTGCCCTCGGCAGGGGGAAGCCACCCCGGGCCGGGCACGCAGGCAGGTCTCGAGGCAGGCTCCCCGCTGTAAGCAAGCGACGAGTTTTGTTTACCTAACATGAATTACCCTTTCATTTTTATGAAGTTAGAATAACTCAAATTATAAATATTTAGCTCAATTAAGTTTTAATTAGTTGAATGATTTTGTGATATAATTTAAAGTAAATGAAAACAAAGTTCTTGAAAATCGGTTAATATCCGAACTAATAAATGAAAAATTTACCAATCTTGTGAATGTAACAAAAGTGCTATAACACTTGAAGTTATTATCCGATTTTCCTTTATCTTTTTTAATTTTCCTGTCATAATCTAAAAAATCTAACGCAGTCTATTAAAGTGCAATTTATTAATATTTTACAAAATTTTCATTTCCCTCACTCGGCTCTAATTCTCTAACAATGGAAAGTTCACTCGAAGCAAGCAACCGAGGATTAACGACCGGCGCCAAGTATCTCTTGAGTTGCAGCATTGTGAAAAAATTTGAGGGTGGCGACCCTGGCGCTCACCGGAAAGAGCGAAAAAAGTTTGGGAATCGCTGCTATAGAGGGTGGCCATGGTAATAGCAGCGTTCGGGCGGACACTGGAAGTCGCAGTTGTCCACGAGACGGAATCAATCGGCACGACGGACGCTATCACGGAAACGCAAATTGACGGAGGTTAACTATTGTATATCTTCCGTTCCTCAAAGCCAATGAACGTACCTGGTTCCAAGGGTACCCTTTCTTAAAGTCCGTTAACGTATTGTATGTAATACTTAGCTATTTTTCCCAAGGGAACTATTTCGATTTTGCGATCAGAGAGCTATATTTTTCCAAATTTTACTTAAATTTTCTAAGTCCAAAAAGGACTCTTTATAAAAAGAACTTTTACTAAAAGTCACATTTTATTTCAAATATCGAATCTCAAGGCTAAGTGCCTCTCAATAAATTGACTTAGAAATATTATCGCGATTCTTTTCTTTAACTAACCGAAGAGCAAGTCATGGTATACCCATCAACCTGGGTCGAGTAAGTTAGATACAGAAAATAGAAAACTTGTTTCGAGAATCTTAGGTTTTTGTGGGCAGACGGGAGTATACCTCTCTAAATCTGGCTAAGAAAAGTCCTAAATCTCAGGACAGGTCATAAGAATATTTCTAAGGAGAATCAGCAAAAAGATCTCGTCTAATAGAAGACTAAATTCACATAGGCAGTATCTCTAACTGGAAATATCCATAATTGAAAATAAAGTTTCGAGCAGTACGTTGCCTTCCCTCGTCCTATCCTCATAAACAATAAACATTTAGGCGAGTGCCTACAGTTAGGCTCAGGTCATATAGTAGCAAAGCATGCGAACACAGTAGCCGACAGGCGAAACCTCTTGCCCTGGGTGAGGACACCATCAGAATAGGAAAGTGACAAAATTAATGAGTTGTCTTTGTACCTCATCCTTTTGAAATAAATTATCCTTATTAGGGATTATTGCAAATTTCCTGAGATTACTAGATTGTAGAAAAAGGGTCTTTTTTACAGTCACCCAAATGAATGCCGAGTTCACTGAACTATTGTGAAAGTTCCAAACTTAAATGTATCAAGCGAATAAGTAAAGAGACGCTCTTTTCATCTTTAATAAAAATTTACGAGATGTCTAGATAGACCAACTGCATTGCGTTGCATTTGTATTAAAATTAATTGAAAAACTAGGTCTTTCATGTTGGCTCAGACCAAAGAATAGTTTATAAACGATATCTTGACGATTATTAGATTATAAGTTTAGCACAGGGCTAAATCAATGTATAAATTCGAGTAGGTGAAATCAGTAAAATAAAATTTTGTATTTTAAAGAACATAAAATCTCATCCCTACTCCATGCGCAACCACAAAATTATCTTAAATTTACAATAACAATTTAATTTGTTATAAAAGTTAACTGTGGCTAAAAACCGCAAGTTACAATATATATGAGACAGAGGGCGCAGGCTTATCGATTTTTACAATTGTTACGCATCTTGTTTTTCTCGGTAGCAGTCCTCCGAAACGGTTGCGATACATGATTCATTAGTCCATTAGCATTCCATCTAACGACCCATGGGGCCACGCTCGCCAAGTTCCCGATCATTTGTTGCAACTCACTAATCGTGGCGTCACGTATCGGAGATCCAACGATGACTAACAAGGTCGAGTTAAGTACAGCAAGGGTCGTGTGGTCCCCCGTGACAGACAGAACTAGAATGCAGCTCTATTTGCCATAGAGTTATTGTCAGCAGCACCGAGATATCAGCACAAGATGGGGGCCATGAGCGAGACTAATTACGCATGATGTTTGGGGCCGTGCATTTTGGATTGATATCGGTAACCATGGAGACGTGAGATGGTTGGACTATGGAATAGTGAAAGGTCCCTTATCCAGGGTGCATTAGTAACTCCAGTATATCCTTCGGTGTGGAAACTTAACAAAATATACATGGAATAGACACATACATTTCTATGTGTATTATTTAACCTTCCGCGAAATCGAAGAAATAGATTATTCCAGCAAAGATATTGATAGGTATAGGTACCATCTTTGCCAATTATGTACATGCTAAGACTTTGACAAATCATCTGGATTTTCGCGTATTTAAAATTTATGTTCGAAGACATTTGTAAGATTAAATTGCCTAAAAAGGCACGTAAGAGAAAAGATGCAACTCAAAGAAACAATTTTTACAAATTGCAAGTAGGGATGTAGATTATAAATATTATGTTAATTTTACAACTCCCGCATTAAATACTGATATAGGCACAAATAAAATAGCACAACATGTATTTCATGAATCAATTAAGTATGTTCTTAATATCCCGGAAATTGCGTTTAAATTATTAGGATCATTAAGCTCTTGGTCTTAAATTCAGTTTGCTACTTTCAGTAAAGTGATGACTGGTACAGAGATATTTGCACTGGACATCATAAACTCATTAAAAAATGAAGTTTCCAAATTTATCGTCTCTGAAGTAATAGACTCTAATAATCCTAGCGTATTAAGGGACAAATTGAAGCACTGAAAGCCAATCATTTCTACATCAATCCTGTCGAAATACAAATAGGCCATAAAATCGAGCAAGTACTAAATAGTGAGACAGGAAAATACGAGCAACAGCAAGTTCATGACGCTTTTCAGAACGTTCCCATCATAGAGACTGTGAAACTTATTTTATCTTATGCTTTCGTGAGATATTATATTGAATCGAATAGTAGGAACGTCAAATCCCTCTTACCCACAGCGCATAGTGAATGGTGTGTAAGTTCCTTTACCTCTACAAAGAAAAGAACTGTTTGACCAAAAATTCAGGGTTGTGTTTTACTGACCGAAAAATGTCAACATCATGTGGGATCAGGGAAAATAGTATAGTTACTCCGTACTGTGTTTCCTAATCCCTCTTAAGATTCAAATATTGAGAATTTCAATATCAGAATGAATTTATTTATGTACGAAATTCCTAAAGCAAAGATAAAACCATCTCCCATTTTTAACATAAATTTTCTTCAAAGCAAAGATCATTGACTCCCGAAAAAAGATATCCCACGCTTCTTGTCCGTAATAATAATTGATTTTTAGGCAAAAGTTTAAAAAAATGAAATGTAAAAATGGGAAAGGCTAACGAAAAGTTGCGAAAACACAAAGTAGAGTGGGAGGATTCCGAATGGGTTCAAGGTAAAGAGTATCAAATCATAAATATGATATGAGTTTATTTCATCAAAAATTTAGCTGCATTTTCCACGTCTACCTGGCCATTTCTGGCGAGGGGAAATAATATAAGCATTCAAGGACTTCAAGCCATAATGTCATTCTTCACTACTACTACATTTTTCAGGAACATTGGACAACAGCGCCCCTCCTTTGTGATGTTTTTTCTTTTGCACTTAACATATAGCATGTTACTTTAAAATACCCCCCCCCCCCCTTAACGTATAACGTATAATTGAATTTAAACAAAAAGACCAATTTTTCAGCAAAATAAATCAGAAATAGTTTTAAATTGTTTGAACTATTTTTAAATTAATTTTTTTCACGAAAAATTCTCACAAATTGTCCCAAGCATCTTAAGGTAGTTGCCGTGTCAAACATTCAATCCCTGAGAAAATTAGAATTTCTATAATTATAAGATTCAAAATAATATTACTCATGATATTGTAGCAATAGAAAAACATTGTTTTCTATAAAAAGATTGGAAAATTACAAGAAATATTTATCCTAACAACATTTTTTGCAATTAGTTTCTTTTTTAAATATAGCTTTTAATAAATTTTGAAAAATGGTATCTAAATGGCAACCACTTCAGAAACTTTTTTCTAATTTGTCGATGCCCATCAAAACTCTTTTAAATCATTGCCTTTGATTTTTTTGTATTCTTCTAAATTCTATGATTCCTTTAGAATTTCCTGAAACCTTTTCAAAATAATCTTTTGAATAATTATACTTTTTCATAAAATTGCTTAAATAATGCATAATTAAAAAAGTTTCTCAAAATCTTTTATTTTCTTTTTTGTCATATTTTAAAATCTGCAAAATAAAGCTTTTTGGTACATAAAACCTAAGCCATGGCGAGCCTCAAGCAACTTAAATCGAATGATCCTTGAAATGCGATAATATTCTTTGGATCGCGTTTTATGTTGCCATAAAAGTAGTTTTCAATGAAAAAACAAAATTTCCCAAAAAAAATTGTTTTAACAATTTTAAGCCCAGAAATTGAACATATATTTAGTTTTTAACCATCCCTGAGTCAAAAAGTTTTTTAATAAAAATTACATTTTATGTATCTACACCAAATTTTTAGTTTTCAAAACAGCGCTCCCAAGATGATTTGATTTTTTGCACGAAATATGCGCAGATTAAGTCATGAAAACTAAATTTTTTTCTTTATTATGCTATGCATGGATAGTAAGACCCAGTTCGAGGTACAAAAATTAATCAAACATAGATTCAATGTAATAGAGTTTAACTTAATATGGAAAATGTTCCATTTTCAGCGCATTTATTTTAATCGAGGAAACGAATTCCCGGGCCTTACCCAGACATTAAACTACAAAATTTAAATTTTTACAAATTAAAATATTCAAAGAGTTTTGGCTAACCAATACAAATATACGCTACGCTGTCATATTCACTAATCTAAATTGAAGAATAAATCAATAAATTTGTAAGTTTTTTAAATTGTGTAATTTTATGTAATCCTAGGTTCCAAAAACTAAATATTACTCGATTAAAAATTATTGTTTATACATGATACACATTAAACCACTTTGTGATTGCGATTGTTTGGCTTATTGGAGATTCCGCGGTTTCTTTGGCGCTCAATTCTTTAATCTTGCCATTGCTTATGTTTATTTTAACTCTTTTGGACTCTAAATTATATATTCCCCGAAATAGGGATTTTCCGTTTAAATTTTTATACAATATTGCAAGGGCGTCACCACTGGACGTTGACAATGCAAATTGTGCTTCGGTTGGCTTGGGTAAAAGACGATTTTGTTTCATCAATCGGATTGGTTTATCCGGAGGAAACACGTATTTTCGAATTTCAAATTTTCGTTTCGCATTATTTTGGGGAATAAGTCGAAGAAATCTAAGCTCATCAAGTCTATATCCAAGAATGCGAGTATACTCGTAAGTTTGCCAGGGGCGAGGAGACCTGGACCTGGCACGAAGAGGTGGGTCAGCAGAAGGAGGAGACGCGGAAGAAGACTGGAGTCTCGCAGAAGCAAATTTCCTTCTAGGAGAATCTCTTCCAGGAGAAGAATCAAGATGTACCGAACGAGAAGTACTAGAATCAGCGTGATCATTAGGCTTAGACTTGGACTGAAAACTTAATTCTGCAAAAAAGATAAAGTTTGTTGGTACACCATAAGTGGTAAATGAGGTTGTTATGAAGGGATAGGATTTTATAACTGCCTATAAATTGTTACCGCTAAACCCCTTTGCCGGAAAAGTTATTTTTCTATTAAAATTAATTTTCGAATCGAGCGCGACGTAATTCAGCCAATTTAGACAACAAATTTTAATGTACGATGCTCCATGATTGGCAGAGATGATAACATAAAAAACTGTATTCATTCAAATGTTATGCGGTTTCACCTGTAATAATGTACAAATCATGCATTTACAGTTCGTTAGGTAAGAGCGTGTGCAGAATTACTCGCAGTCGATAAGTGATACACACATTTATTCGATGTTGATGTTTTGGCTTATCAGCACGTTAACCGCAATGAAGGTCACGTACGTGAAGCGCTTCGAGGGTACGTGTTCCTCTCGAAAACTCTTTTTCAAAGAGTCCAAAAACGTCAACGACTTTCCAGATCGTGGTTCAATAGTGAATGTGACCAAAAAGCACTTAAAACAGATCGTTCTTCTCTGAAAAAACTTTTCTCATCGACAAGCCGAAGATAGACGTTCCCTCTACTTATTAAAATAGTACATTGTGTATCAAGGGCGGAAAGAAGGCTTTTTTGACGAGTGTGAACTTGCCGCCCGAGCAAAGCGCGGGCGGCAGTTACACGAGGCAAAATAGCCGTACGCCCTTGATACAAACTATACTGTTTGTCCTACCCTCCTTGAAAACAAGCATTTGAGCAAATAGATGAGGTTTGGTTTACTTGACAATTTTAGATTATAA
>JAWWLR010039627.1:0-10192 GCA_035041075.1 Acraspis erinacei | reverse complement strand
CGTCTATGGAATAGAATACCATTAACTATCAGGGAAGCGCCCTCCTACTATCATTTTAAAATCGAATTTTTTAAGTATTTCATTAATAATCCAAATAATTTACTGGAAATTACCTACTGGTGACAGTATTTAGTATTATATTGACCTCTTATTAATAATGTATTTTAGGATTCTATTTAACACATATCGTATAATTATAATACCAATATGTACTTCAATCTATATAATCTTTTTATTCTAATGGCCTATGATATATTTTATATATGTATATTTATTCGCCTCATTAGCGGGTGGGATTATTCTACTCTTATTTACACCTATCCAATTTCTGTGCCACGATCTTAGTTTTAAGAATATAACTATGTATACTTTTGTTCCTTAGAGGGCTACTTAGCCCTAGGGACTTTTTCAACAAATTACAATTAACTATCAAAGCTTACAATATGAAATTTTTGAAGATTTAATTCAATTATTTTCTCTGGTTGTTTTGGATATATTATTCATCACCATTTAAAGGTAAATCAAAATTTCACTATAGTGGGTCACGATAACATGTGAAATTTTTAAGTTGAAAAAAAATCGCCTTCGGATAGCATATAAAAATATATTTAATCATTCTGCTGTATTGAAGGACATTTAAAAAGCGGTATATGGTCAGGAAACGGTTTTAAAAAAGGTAGCAATTCAGGTAATAAAAAAGGAACAAAATGGATGACAAACAGTTGCTTTTTTCAGAATTGTGCTCGGAATTGTGTATACAAAGAGCCCACTTTCAGCAAAAATGTTGGTTATTTAGTTCTGTACTGCAACCATTAGATTAGGATCATTTTTCTTTAAGGGAAAAGAGAATTTGTTTGCCAAACTCACGTATACTTATAATCCCTCATATTGTCAACATCGAAAAAGTTGCAAGACAAAAAACACGCGAACAGCAAGCGGAAATATAAGAGCTTCAATGTGGTTAGAATGATTAAATAAATGGTAGATTATAATCAAGAAGGTATAATAAGGAGACTGAACTGCCATGGACAGATTTTTCGAATCTGATAGGAGCAACGACACTGTAATTGCCAGGCCTATGAGTAGTAATCACGCTTCATTTAGTTAAAAATGACAGATAGTATCCGATATAGACGGATACACAACCGGATAAGGCTCCGGATAGCTCATTTCGGAATATAGTGCGCCCCTAGCCGGTCCTTACACAATGTGCAATATCATGCGCGGAAGCATGGTGGCTATATGTGGATTCTATTCGGCATCACAAGTCGAAATTATATGAAAATAAGTAAAAAATGGCATTTTATACGGTTCTATCCGGAGCTGCGTCGGAAATTAAGTTGGGTGATGGATGCATTAAAGACCGAAAACGCTGTTCTATCCGACGCTATCTGGCTTTTAAGCGGACACCCGAATAAGGAAATTAAATTATTTACGCGGCGGAGTATCATCCGGCTCTATCCGAAATTTCGTCGGAAAATAAATTGGATGATTGTTTCATATCAAATATAAAAAACGCCGTTCTATCCGACGCTATCCGGCTCTTAAGCGGACACCCGAACAAGAAAATGAAAATATTTACGTGGCGGAGTCCTACCCGGCTCTGTCCAGAATTTGGTCGAAAATTAAGTTGGGTGATTGCATGTAAGACCGAAAACACTGTTCTGTCCGACGCTATCCGTTTGTTAAGCGGACACCCGAACAAGAAAATTAGTTTATTTACGTGTCGGAGTCTTATCCGGCTCTGTCCGAAAATTGGTCGGAAAATTCATAGGGTGATGGATGCATCGCAAAGACCGAAAACCATCTTCTATCCGAAGCTACACGGCTCTTAAGTTCATGTAAATACAAACATACAATCGAAAAAAAGTTGCTTGCGCGAAGTTCTGATAGCAATGAAAACTTTCTTTGGGAATAAAAAACACTCCCCTAAAGTTTCATAAAAAAAATTCCTTCTGTCTCCGCATTGTAGATATAGCTAAAAATCTCAAAACACGAAGCACTTCTTCAAATTTGAACAGCAAATATTTTTTGGATAGATTTTAGTTATCAATAAAAATAGTTCAAAAGAATTCGACTGATACCTTGATGTCCGCTGAGTTATATTCATGGTTATAAATAATATTTATAACCATGAATAATATTCATTAAACATCCATGATTCTTTCTTTCGTCGCCCCCTCCCCCTTACTTGCGTTGTGAGTGGCGCGCGGCCACCGAGCTAATCCGTTAAGTATAGCGTGTTTCGAGAACGAGAGTCACTGTAATAAACTCTGCCAAACCCATTGAAAAACTAAAAGCTGCATTCTCAAAAACACAATCAATCACCTGCATAAAGCAATAGCAATTAAAGTTCAGGAGCACAGATGTAAAAATTAAAATACAGAAGTCTGTAAACTGAAAATTAAAGATAACTCTATATATCGTATGACTAAAGCCCTAACGAAGCCGCGAACCAATATTCCCCCTCTTAAAAAACCGGATCAAACATTTGCCCTTTCTCCAACCGACAATCGAAGAAAGCATACTGGAGCTGTTTTCCTCGATGTAGAAAAAGATTTTGATAGTGTCTGGCATGTAGGACTGCTAAGAAAACTAATAAATTACAACTTTCGAAGAGGGCTTATTCATTTTATACACTCTTACCTTTCCAACAGAAAATTTGCAGTCAAAATAGGCTAGACACTTTCAAAAGAGAAACCCATCCGAGCAGGTGTGACCCAAGGCAGCATCTTAGGTCCGGTATATCTACGTGAACGACATCCCTGAGGTCCCTAAAGTTACAATTGGATTATATGCAGACGACACCGCACTATTCACTTCCTCTTGGTCAGTCCCAAAAATCTTAAAATTACTTAACCAAGCTCTCGAATTTATTAAGGCATGGGCTAAGCTTTGGAGAATAAAAATTAATGTAGCAAAGTCAGAATCAATTCTTTTCTCAGTCAGAAAGCCTCTCAAAATATATCCACCAAAAATGTTTAATGAACCAGTGAATGCAAAAATTCCGTAAAATACCTAGGGGGTAAACTTCATAAACGTCTTAGTTGGAAGCGACATGTCCATCAAATTTCGATTACCTTATATTTCAGAGTATGCGAAAGAAACCGCCACTAAATTCTATGAATCAGCATGATTATCACCTTTAAACATATCTCCTCTCTCGGGAAATATGATTTTGATCTGCTTCGCAAACACGCGATGCCAAAAGACTTCCTCGTGAAATAACTCTAACCACGACTTTGATTCTTCGACCGCCCTACCCCTTTCCACTCTTCTTCTTTACTTTTCTTTCATAAAATAGATTATCAGTTTTTGTGGTTTTCCCCGTATACGGGCTTTTTCCCACATATAATAAACGTCCCAGAGAGGCAGAAGTCGCCTAGTCCTCGGCTAGACATACCTCTATAATACTGTACGATAGGGTCTCCAAGGCGTTAACGATTGTACGGGCGTGGCAAGTCTCTCCGGGTTTATCATTGGCTTTAAATAGTCTACCAAGATAAGTTCGGTTCAATATTGCCGTTATTAGGTTTTTTTCTCGTAACTTGGTGGAAAATAGTAAATAACCCGAATCTTACTTGATTTTTATTTAAAATTTAGCGCTTCGCACGCATACGCCAGGAGCAAACGGTTTTTTAAAAACATTACCGCTTTTGTCAATATCTTGTATTTAAGTTCGATACGCGATGTAAAATCTGTATAAGGAGTTTTATCTAATTAACGTTACCAAAATATATGTTAGCCAACATATTCAATCTGTGTAGTATCTGACAACCTATCACCATACTGGAACATCTTTGCCTAGAACACCCCCCCATTCAAGGCGGGAGGGTTTATGTTAAGAGCCTGAAGGTATAGTTCAAAGGCTTTCCGAGCATTCCCTCAGGCATACACCTAGGTGGTGAAGGGGAGTTCGAGGTCCACCCCAAGATTCGACCCCCGGGATTTATACGAGGCGAGCACAAGGAGTTAAGAGACCTGATTTTCGTTATAAGAGAATTCAAACGAATTCATAAAACATTATAGACCTGGAAATTATTTGTTTTAATTTATTGAAATAAAAGTAACTAAAGTTATTTTTTACTTTTAAAATAACCAAAGAGTAATTTAACCAAAAAATTATTTAAAGCGACTTGAGTGACTGTGGCAAACCTGCTTATAGAAAATTTGAGTCCAATTCGAATATCGAATTTAACTCTGCCTTGATGAATAGTTCATCCGTTAATACGGTGAAATTGTACTTTTTATGTTTTTTAAACTTTAAAAAAATATTAAGAGTACGGTTTCGGATTATTTTAATAAATAAGAAATCTGCTATTTTTAAAGAATTTTATTTAAATTTAAATAAAGTTGCCTCATTCACATTTAATTTACTAGATGTTTCTCTCTATAATTAGAAGGACTTCTCTCAATCGTATACAACATTGTCTTATTATGTAAGATTTTTAATAAAATCTATAAAAAATGTATCCTGTCATTTTCCTGAAAGATAAGCTTTCAGATAAAAGGGTCATTAATGCGTGTACAGTATTCATATTTTTACAAAAAAGTAAGACTGCAAGTTTATTATAAAAAAGAAAGTCGCAATTTTCTGTAAAAATGGATATTACATTAAATTTATAATAAGTCAAGGAAAGTGTCTCTGTGATCCTTGACTGATATTCCAACTATTTTTCCTGTGCATTAAATGAAGCTTTGCAAAATAATTGACAGTCGAAGCATAATTTATTGCTTTAGGAGGAAGCTTTCCCACACGAAATGGAGACTATGAAAGGCCAGATTATTAGGTAGGATATTCATTAAGGGCAAACTTTAGTTCTTGGTTTTAATATTCATAAGCTTTTAATTAGATTTCGAGCATTTTTATCTAATTTGTAAATTCAAAACTTTTAGAGGTGAATTTTAGTTCAATTCAAGAGTGGATGAAAAAATGTAATATTAAGCTATTCTTATTTTTCTGAAATTTACTTTTTTTAATTTAACTTAATTCATCAGTCTCCCGATGGCATGGAAAATTAAATATTTTTAATGACTTAGTTTCAAGATCATAATTTAAAAATGCTTGAATTTTTAAATAAAGTTAGCATTAGTTTCGTTTTTTTTAATTTGCAATAAGAAGGCATATTGTTTCCAAATTTGTTGTAACAATTAAGCTTTAAAACTTTATAATATTAAGAATTCTTCAATTTTGAACGGTGAAAATGACACTGATATTCTTTTGACAGAAACCAAACATTTTTAGTAAAAAATCTATCCAAGTACTTTGAACTTTATTTGCTACTGCATGATGTGATAATTATTATTAATATATTTATCATATATTTAAATTTAAAAACGTTTAATTTCTTAGACCTGCACACAACATTTTTTTTTTTAAAGCATGAATTCAGAAATATTTGGAATGAAATTTTCTTATTCGCGGAGGCTTATAATTACAAATTTTCGAATTTTAAGGTTTTAAATTTCAATATTAAAAATGAATATTCTAATTTGTTTGGATTCAATTTGCGCCGTATAAAATTGTCTAGTTTTTTAGGTTCTTTGACATCGCAAAATATCGAACTAAAAGACTTAATAGTTGCAGAATTTCCAACTTAAAAGATTGTTAATTAAAGAACTTTAACTTAAACACATAGAAGATAAATTAAAAAACAAAGAAATTTAGACAATAATTTCAAAAATTCGAGTCTTAAAAACGAGAAGATTTTTGAACTAGGAATTAAATTTTCTCGTAACGTTTAACTTTCGGTGTGCTGTTTTTAAATTCTTAGGTTTTTAGATGAACAGTAAACAAAATTGAAAGATTTCAAGAATGAATAATAATTCTGAAAAATGTTGAAAATTAACAGATTTGAAATTAAGAAGGTAAAAAAATGAGCTGTTTAAAATCAAAATAGATCAAAATTTAATTCCCTGAATTTGCTACCTCACTAGATGAAAATTTTCTTTAATTTTGCATCGTTACAATGTTACGATTTTCAATTTTTATATTGAATGCTAAATTTAAAAAAAATTTCCTTTCATAAGTTTTTATTTTGAAATTGAAATCTAAATGGTTTAATATTTAAAGGTATAATCAACAATTTGAACATTTTTAATTTTTCAACAATATATAATTAAAATGATTTTCCATTTCCTTTAATTTTAAACGTTTCAGAGTAAATTTTTTATATATTTTTTAAATAGCTGTTTAAAAAGAAATATTTTAAATATTAATAATTCGAAATTTTCTATTTATAGTGGTGAAAATCACAGTGAATTTATTTTTTGATCCTAAACAAATTTTTTAAAGTAATTTTAAGGTTGAATTATAGTATTTTAATGAAATAACAATTATTAAGTAACAATTTCAATTGCTCTTAGTTTTGAGTGAACCTATTTTTAAAATAAACTGAAAATATTTCATTTCTAATATGAAATCATTCAATTTTGAAATTTTTGTATTCTTGTTGAGAAAATTACCTAATTTTCCAAATTTGAGTATGAAATTGTTGAATTTTGGGAGCATTTAAATTATTTTTAAATAAATTATTTTTAATCAAATATTCAAATTATATATTTTATATCTTATCTTCTGCTTTTGTTATAATATTAATATTAATAATGTGACTTATTATTATTCATTATTATGTTTTTTTAAGATAATAATTATAAGATTATTATTATAAGATTATTAAATTTTAAACTCTTCCATTTACAAATGATTCTAGTTCAATTTTTTTTCATTCTATTCAAAATGTATTCCTTTTTCAAAATTTTACCGAATCTAAAATAGTTTGAATTGGAATGTTATCAATTCGCAATCGTTTAATAAATTTTTTTAATTTCAAACACTTTTAATTCAAATTATTAATCATTAATGATCAAGTATTAATTATTAATGATTAAGTAATAATTATTTACTATTAATTATTAATTATCAAATATCACACTTTTTAAACTTCAGAGAACTTTTAACATCTAATATTTTTCTTTTTCTAAATAATGAATATTAACAAATGGAACTTTTTCATCCTTTATTCGCAAAAAATTTTTTTTTATTTTTTACATATCATAATAGCTTATTAGACTTATTCTTGTCTAAAATATTGCTAAAAATCAACATTTATTTTTTCATAAATAATTAAGATTAACAAATATAAATTTTTTCAGTTCTAAAAGTTGAAAATATAAATACGGTAAAAACTACATTTATTTACATCTGTTTTTATGGAAACTTAGATTGTTTATGTTTTTAATATTAGAAAATAAAAGTTTGGGTTATAATACGGTAATAAAATTGCTATAAACTAGAGTTGCAAAATAAAACACAAATGTGTGTAGTGTCTAGGTACTAAATTTCATTAATCAGTTCCCAGTTTACCCGGTTTAGCCAATTTAAAGGTGATATTATCAGCTTGAGGAAAATACATCCACCCATTATCATAAAATTTATGGGCTGACTTTGCTTTATTATGGTAAAAGTTTACTACGTAATTTCAATTTTGTTACCCTGTTTTCGCCCCGGAAGCATCGGACTTAAATAACGTGATTCACACTTTCGAATCAGAAACAAATTCTCTTTCCGGGATGTCACATCTCAAAATTTTATGTTTCAGTTTACGACTGCGAGCATATCACGCTTCTAGAACAACCTGTTTATTCAACTTCACCCCTAGAACATCTGTCGGAAAATTCATAGTCTTTTTTTTCAAATGTCTAATAAAAATGTTCAAGATTTCTAAAAAGATCTTTTCCACTTTCAGTTAATTCAAAATTAAATATTTGATTTTCAAAAGTTGTGTAGGGATATGTTTTTTGAGCCATTCTCGAGAGAAGATGTTCTTTGAAAATCTATGCACGTTATATGGTCTACGATGAGAATCTTTCAACTCCTGGTTAGATCAGGCGGTAGTGCTGCGAGTTTGTAAGTGGAAGTTCCGGGCTCGGTTCCTGCTGCCAGCATTTTTTTCCAATCTTTTAATGTGTTGTTCATATTTTTTTATTGCAGTCGACTACTAACTTTATTTATATCAAGCCAAAATATTCATAGTTAACCATTTTTTATTTTAAAACATTGGTTGCAGCTTATACCAATTTTCCTCCGAGAAAAACTTTTGAAATGGAAAGTTCTCATTTTTTCATTGAATTAAATATTTATATTTTGGTGACTATTATTTCTGTATACGTTTGAAATAAAGTGTTAGAAAAATATAATTTGACAAACGACTATTATTATTATTAATATAAAATATACTTTGGATTGATTTAAATAAATTAAGTAGTCAATTGCAATGAAAAAATTTGAATGAAAAAAAATTACACAGCTGCAAGGAGCAGGGATAGAGCCCGGACGGAGCGTTAACGCCTGATCTAAGCGGGAATTGAAACACTCTCGCATCAGGGTCATGTACCGTGAGTTAAATTTTTTGAAATTTTGAATTTTGAATTTCTATATGAAGCCCTTTAGATAACTGCCAAGAATAATAATTAAAAAATTTATGAATTTAAATTTAAAAGTTTTTTATTCCGTTTAAAAGATAATGATCAGAAAAAATGAAAAATTAGGCCGGGATAAATTAGGGAATTTTGAAAATAAAGTTTTGCGGATACCCTGATATAATATTCTTCATAGTAATTAATTTTCCTTGTATTTCTGTTTCTTATTTGGTTGAGAATTCAAGCATTTTTAAACATAATTATTCCTTTTTGTTTGAAAATTCGACAGTTTTGTTGAAAAATCATCTTTTTAGGATGAAATTTCCACTATTTTGAAAGCAAATTACCTTCCTTGTTTAAAATTCTACTTTTTTTGAAATACAACTTTTGATTGAAAATTAATGTTATTTTGTTAAGGGGTTTAACTGTTTTGCAGAAAATTAGTATTTTTTAAATAAATTCATTTGCTTTTCTATATAAAATTAGAATCTTTTTTGGTACAATTTAGTATAAAATGTATCACTTTGGTTTCAAGTGTAAGTATTGTATTCAAATTTCATCTTATTTTTTAAAAAATCCAAGTACTTGGGTGAAAATTGAACTAATTTGTTCAAAATATATTTCTTTCTTCAATAATTTAAATGAACTGAGAAATCTTGACTTGTTGAAAGACAAGAATCCAATAATTAAATTTATACCACCACCATAAAAAAACCTAAGAAAGAAAAGAAAAAATTTCCTTTTTTGGATAAGAAATAAAAAGGAGGAAAGAAAAATGAGAAGGCAACTAACCAAATCCCTTTCATTCTATCTGTTATTTCTTTCGTCTTTTTATTTTTATCAAATCACAACAAAAAAAAATGTGTAAAAAAAATGCTCCAACGTTTCGGCACCCTTATCAATGCCAAAAAACTTGAGCTGGTAGGAATAGCAACTAAACCACAATGCTCTCTCCCTGATACGTGAAAATCAAGTGAGGGTCAAAATGCAAATCCATTATAAGTATACACTCGAATTCCAAACGTACGAGAGGTGCCGGAATCGTGATCGCCGAACACACGAGCGTCAAAGGGGCTCCCACTCCTGCAACGCATTGATTTCGGAGGTCATGCGTGAGAACGCCCAGAGGCGCACTTGCGCGCGACTCTCGGAAAGGGTGGGGTATAGGGAAGCAAATTTTGTAGTCTCCTGTGGAATTGGGATGTTCGTTTCTGTGGAACGCTCGTAACTTTAAGCCTGGTATGTTCGGCATTCGAGTATACTTGAAACATCCGATGAGGGTTAAAAGGCATTCAAAGGAATTAGTGATGCTGTCCATGAGTTTGATTGGGATAATTTTGAAACCTTACAGGGTAAAAGTAATGAGAGAGAAAGAGAATTTATGGCAATGCTTTACCTTAAAAAACAAAAGAAGTTATCTGTTAATTTAAAAACTGATTTTGACAAATTAAACAAGAGTTATTCTAATATGATTCATTATATTGAGCACTGAGTTTTAATATATCTTGATTTTCGTTTAAGTTCTTAATTTCTGATGTGTTCATGATGAATATTTCAGGCATTTTCATAACGGGTTTGCCTTTTGACACTCAACAGATATTTCAGGTATGTTTATAATGGGTTTGCATTTTGACCCTCACTTGATTCTCAGGTTTCTGGGAGAGAGTATGGGCAGTCGTAATTTCCTCCACGGTTACCTGCTTACCCTTCCCCTTCCAGTGTGCAGTGACACTACCCCTTACTGGATTCGAAGTTGCTCCAGACCCTCGAT
>JAWWLR010039621.1:0-10192 GCA_035041075.1 Acraspis erinacei | reverse complement strand
TTGAGTCAAAAAACCATTGTTTAACTCAAATTTTATTTTATTAAAAGCTCCTCTCTCAATCCTTAACGATGGTTTGATGTTCTATCATCACCCTGAAAACACTCCTAAATTAAAGCCTTTCCGATATCCCCTGAACAAAATCCGTCCATATTTGTCGATTTTATAAATGGGAACTTCAACCATTTTGAAAAATACTAAAAGTTTATGGCGTTATGATTTTTGAACGGGTCTCTCAGATAACTGTTGTTGTTCTAACATCATCTTGAACATCCTCTTGAAACTTCTAGCAGTAAGATTTGTTTCTATATAGATTAAAAAATTTGGGGAATATTTATCCATCTTATTCTTAGGGAAGCAGGACAGTGACTTCTGGAATGATTGCAATAGAAATTGAGTTAAAAATATTTTTAAAATAAAGAATGGTATATTACTATATTGACCAATAGATTTAAGGATAAGAGCGAAGGATAAGACCATAGTACAGATGATTCTGATTTTGTTACTGTAGAGGACGGACTGGTTAATATTTTAATGCAGAATTTGGTCAACAGTTAAACTAATGATTATTCTGTTGTTTTGTTGGAGTATATAATTTGTACTGTAATAATTAAATTTGTGATTATACTAGCCTTTGTTCCCTCTATTGTGGCATTTATATTTCATAAATCAGTATGACAGTAAATTAATAATCATTAATAAATTTGGTTACCTCAGTCGTGGCTTTTCGATAAGTTCGCATTAGGCTAAAATTCCAAACCTTCGAATGCGATACTTCAAAGCAATTAAAATTTTAATGAGTAATGGAACTAAAAACTAAAAAAAAATGAATTTTTAATTAAGTAGTTGATCTTTCGACTAAATATTTTAATTTTCCAGCAAATTGTTTTCAAAACATAATCATTGTAATTATATTTGAATTTATATATCACGAATTCGGCGAACAGGTATACACTGGTTTAAATAGTTTCGAAGACATAAAACGGTATTAGTTTGTTATGTGTAATGTAAAAAAATTCTATTTTTAATGAAAATCTGGTATTTTGCAGAAAAATTAATTGCAGAAAAATTCAATTCTAATTTCGTATGAAACTGCTGATAATTTTGGGAGATGGTGATCCTCAGATTGCAAAATACTCATAGAAAATAAATTTCATTTTAATTCGAGTCAGCAATTTCTCATTTCCTTTGGTTTAAAATTAGGAAATTTTAAACTGGACACTCTTTCGATACAAAATTTTTATTTTTACATTAACCGCAATGTGTTGAATACATAAACAATTTATTTAACAAATTAAAATAACTATAACTTTTCTATCTATTTTTTTTTTAAATTTATGATAATCAAATATCAATCTTTTTTCATAACGCACTACATTGAAGAAGAAAAGTATGAAAACTTTCATCACGTCGCAAGTTATTGCTTTTGTCGCTCGACACTCAGCTCATTGGTAATATACATTCAATTGATTGTGTTAAAGAAACTAAATTAATAAACTAAAACAGGGACATATTATGCATTTGTTTATTATTTTTAAACAACAGTTTTTAATTGTTTAGTATTAAGAAAAAATAGCTTTAGGGAGCTACTATCAAGACATTAGGAATTTATTGCTATAAAAAACAAAGGAAATCTATTTGTTGCAAAATGGCAAAACAATCATTTTGTTTACTTAATTTCTTTAACCAGATAAAAATGATTTTTTAAAATCAAGTATCATATCCAGAGGTATTTATTTCATATCTAAAGTTGATTGAAAAAAACAAATTCCTTTTACTGAAAAATGACAATATTATGCGTTTGTTAACTATGTATTGTCTTTCTGTCTGTCTGACCGTCTGTCCGTCCGTAAACACGATAACTCTAAAAAAATTAACGAATTAAATTCGACCTTTGGCACACTCTTTTAGATCCTAAGAGAAAGGATCAGTTCGTTAACCAGCCACTTTAGATACAAAACTCAAAAATTGAGTGCATTTAAAAAATTTTTGAGACCATTTTTTTCTGAATTTTAAAATTTCATGTATATTTGAAGCCAAACAACACACGATATGAAAAAAGCCAAGAGAAGAATAGCATTGCTTTTTTAAAGCCCTACAAGATTGTCATAACAACTTTTTAGATTTTCTTGGAACTTTCCAAATTTGATTGCAAAGAAAATATTGAAAAATCAAAAATTCCCTTTTGTGGTCAAACTATGCAGGACGCGAGAAAAGATGAAGTAACAAAAATTGTGATTCCCAAAAACATATACAATTTCGTTAAGAATCACTTCTTGATAGGACGCGTAATTTTTGCTTTATTCGTTTTATTCGTAAAAAATAACATTGAAAATATAAAAAAATATAAAAAATTGTGGAAAAAGGACCATATTTACGAAAAAGGATTGAAAAAAAACTTTTTTTTATAATTGTCCGTTAAAAACCCAGCACGCAGCGCTATTGTCCCGATGCGAATCTGTACCTCAATAACTACAGAGTTTTGAGAAACTTAATCTTTAAATATAACTGATTAAGTGGAAAATCCATATCTAAAAGATATGGATCTAAAAGAGATATTTTTGATAATGTTTTATTCAAGCATTCAAAATGTAAAAAATAAATTCCCCAGTGCGAAGCGCGAGGTAACCCATTATCGAGCGCGAAGCGTGAGATTCATCAGGCGCGCACCCTAGGCGCGCTCAAACTTTGTAAAAAAGTTATAAACAAATTTTAAAATATCTAATACTACTGGACATCATTCAGGACAAGTTTCCCCACTAATTCTATGTAATTTCGTATAAATTGGATAAATTTTCACAAAATGACCATGTTTTTGACCAACCAGATTACACCAGATTACAACACTGGCTAACCACTTAGTCGTATAGAGATGAAATGGACTAAAATGATTATAAACATAGTACCTTTTCAAATTATCTTGAATTTTCGTTTATTGTTTGTTGGTAGTTTTACATAGGTATATTCTTCCTCCGCAGTAGAAGGGACAGCTTTGTAACTGCCCGCGTGGAAAAATCTTCTGGCACTAGCCCGGATCAGACCAGAAAGTCGGTTATCCAGTCTTGCTGACCAGTTGGTCTAGTCTGGGCCTAAACAAAAGCTCATCATACTTTTGTTAGCAAAAGGCTACATCATATGAACACACCCTGTTTATTGGCTTGTGAGCTACTAGCTAATGGTTGATTAGTTACTAGATGGAGTCTGGTCTGCCTCTGGTCGGACTTTCTTTATTTTCTTGATTGCTCGGAAAAAAATTGATGATTGAACTCAGGCATGGGTCAGATCGGATCGTCTAGAATAGACATTCTAGAAAAAGGTAGACCTGTCAATAGACCGACATGGATTTTTCCTAAAAGCGTGGCACATAATTGACACAACTTTGAATTTGCATTTAAGCTAAGAACGCATACTGCGACGGATTTCTTCTGCGCTTCCGATTTGCCTAATCGTATCAGCACGTCCATTAAAGAATTCTTTTTCATAATCTGTAAGTGTCCTTGGAATGCCGGTAGACATGTTAAATGCTGCTTCGTGATCCTGCTGATCATATAATGTGTGAACCTGATCTAAGAACTTAATTGCGAAGACTTCACCGGCTGAGTTTCGTAGTATATTATATTGTTGGTTTTCTGCGAGGACGTAAAACCGCTGAGATTGTCGGGGAAGGTTTTGTATCACTTGAATATTAAAACCGATCGGAAGAATCCAATTTTCATAATTTGTGTCCCGCAGAGTACTAGGAATTCTGGAAGGAGGCCCATACAGAGCTCTATTAGCAACAATCGGCAAACCCTCTGCTGCAAGAGAACATAGTGATGCATTAATTTTAATACATAAAATGTATTTTAATTCAAATGATTGAATCGAGGCATGTATAGAATATTATAAAGAAATGTGGCGACTCTTAGTTAGATACCTTTGTACAAAGTTAGCTTTGCAATTAAGCAAAGCACAATTAGCTATCATTAATAAAAATGGTTGACATCGAAAAGAAAGTAATGTTTGATATACACTGGCACTTAATTTTGAAATATAGCTCTTTCATATCAAAACGTAAATATTTTAAAGCTTGAGATAGGTTCGGTATGGAGGTCTTTGCTTCGATTTTTGTAGCCTTTGGTATGTTCATCATGAACGATGTTGGCTCCCGGAAAAAAATTCAAATGAAAATACTAATGCAAATCCTACCTAAAAACTATGCAGAACCAAAATTTTGAAATTCTCCACTCATGGCTTTTGATTACCTAATTGGTTGTATACTGCGTGAATGTAAATTTCAGTATCTGTTTTCAGTTTTTTCTTTGGATTTTTCAAGAGTTTTGTAAATCGCAATTTCCAAGTGAGTTTCTTTCAGATTGCAATGGGAACAACTTATGTTGGTGGTCCAAATTCGGTCGTTGGCTAATTGATTTTATTTTCAGGAATTCTGCTCATTAACTTGATCATTGGACGTAATTAGGATTCTAAATTTTATTTTAATTTTATTTAAATCTCTTTCATTTTAATTTAGCTAACTTTGATTGGATGTGATTTCTATTTCAGGTTTGTTTACAATTGGTTTGCCTTGGGACCCTCACAACATTCTTGGGTTTCAGAGAGAGAATCATGGTGTTGTTGCTGTTCCTGTTGGCTTGAATTTTAATTTTTTGTTTGCCTTGATAAACGTGCTTTATGAGTGCCGAAACGTTGGTGACTATTTAGAAACGGTTTTTGTGATTTGATAATAAAAGCAAAAAAGGCAAAGGAAATAAAAAATAAATTATTTATATATGGAAATTTAAATAAAAGAGAGAAGGAAGGAGATTTGGTTGGTTTCCTTCTGATTTTTCTTTCCTCTTTTTTGTTTTGTCCAAAGGGGAAGTTTAATGAATTGAACTGATCGTCGACTGAAAGGAGGACTTTGCGACTCGGACGGGCACTGTAAACTGTTCTGATTCGCAGAAGTCAAGAAAACTGTGCCGATTCTGATAAGTTTGTTCTCTGTTTATCTTATATACAATATTCGCAATATTCGCAAGAATTCCCGGTGTTGACTTGTTGTTACGCAAGTTGTAGCACATTCTTTTTCTAAATGAATTCAGCATTGAATCAGGCCCTTTAAGCCTCGATACGTGTTATTGTTACAAAGTTTTAATTCTCTTTGGTTACAAAGCACCAAAACACGGCTGCTCGGACTGCAACATTTTCCTTCAATACTGGCAAGAGCCCGTACTTAAATTATCTAACGCATTTTCTGCTGCATCTAAACACCTCCACCTATATTTAACAATGGAAATGAAACAAATTTACACAGAGTTTCTCCCCCCTCCCACTTTCAGCTGTTACGTAATTTCAGTACAGTCGCTAACACTGATGTCAACGATGATGCGCACACAAAGGCCTAATGAATGTGTGCGTCTCATCATTGAAGTCAGCTTTTCTGTGTTGATGCCTACATCAAACTTTTTCTGCGGTCATACCTGGAAGTTTAAACAGAGTAGCGGTGTTATCCAAAATATCTTTTTCCTCTCGACTTAGTGTCCTCGTTAATCCATTTCCCATAATTGCCGCCTGACGACCATTGCGATCATATATTGCATATCCTGCACCAAAGAATTTAATCGCATAAGCCTCACGGTGACCGGGTCCGTGGCTTCTTAGTACTACATATTCCTTGTTTACTTCTAAGCGATAGAAACGTTTAATATGTTCTGCGAACACTTGCACAACAGCATTTCGAGGAATATGCCAGCGTCTATAAGATCGATACTGATCTATACTAGGAAGAGGTCGACGAGGTTCATTAGAAGTACTAGGATTCCCACTGGAACGTCTGGACTGTAAACTCAATTCTGTAATAGGAAATAAGATTGACTTTTTTAACTTATTACACCTACCATAACTACGAGACATGTCCAGAAAGTAAGTGTATTCGGTTTCTGTAGACTTTAAACAAATTTATTAACAGAAAATGGCATGTGTACAATTGTCTATATGTAAGTTATTTTTATATGTAGTCGCCATCCCTCTTAATGCAGGTGAAATTTTTTTCCACCCACCCATTTGCATGTTCAGGGAAGTGAAAAGATAATAATCAGAATCCAGCAGGTGAGGGAGTCTGGCTTTGTCATGCAACAGGCCAAAATTAAAACAACATGATCAATTTTTGTTCCCAAAACATGGATGTCATGATTTTCTTGGCTAAAATGGTGGTCTCCCACTTCTCTGATTACCGTGAACGTAAGTACGATAGTTTTTAAATTCACGACATCGCCTGTGCACACTCGTACGATTAATAGCTCCTTTACCATAAACAGCTTTTCCCTCATTAAGCACCTCGAACGGAGATTTTTCCTTCACGAAGAGGTAGCATATAACGGAGCGGATATCACACTTGTTCTCGTTTTCAAGGGGAGAAGTTAACCTAAAGGGCCCCTCCAGAAGTGAGCGCCTCAGTACACTTACTTTCTGGACATTCCTCGTCGAATGATTGAAGTATTAAATATAATATTGCAAGCCCCTTATTATTAAAAATAGATTGATCTTTATCGTAACACAATAGTTTTCTGATGATTAAAAGGTTAGTTTTTATCATTATTCATAATTTTTTCGGCGTGGGGCAAGTCTCATATCAAATCAGGCAAAATCTCGTGGAAAGGCAAGGTCATGGTGTCAGAATGATTTGTGAAGCAGATTTATTATTCTATTATATCAAAAAGGATACGAAAATATAAGGAGAAATTTTGAAAAGAGGGGGGAAGTAAGCTGGTTAGGGATTTTTGGTGGGATAAGGAGTACAGGACAGGCGGCGTGAAGATGGAGGTTATAAGGGAAAGGCATTTTAAAACGAATGAATTGCAGTTGGATGAAGTGAGAACAGTTTACGAAGAAGGAAGAAAGGTATGTGAGATTGTAAAGAAAAATGGCATGGAGAGAGAAGGCAGGAGATGAGGAGAGAATAAGAGAGTCAAGGTTTAACGGAAACTATGTGTGAATTATGACACGGGATAGAGTGCAATATATGTGTGAGAAAGGAGAGGAAGGAAGTTAGGAGCATGTAGTGAGAATGAGAAGTGGATGTGTGAGTTGTGCGAGAAGGGGGATGCAAAATTGGAGCACTGGTAGGAGAAGCACGAGGAGATAGAAAGGAGTGGGATAAGTATGGCGGTACTATTGCACGAAAGGGAGGTGGGCAAAAGCCATTAGCATGGATGAGTGCGGTGGTGGGTAAGATAGAGAAAAATAAGAGGAAGGAAATGGTAAATAGTGTAAATAGTAGGGAAATATTAGGTATTAGCCGCAGATGTAGAGGTTGGAAATGCAAGTCAAAACGACGAAGTAGGCACAAGCGTGCGAGGCAAGGCGAAGCTAGGGAGGCAAGGTGATTAGAGGGAGTGGTCTTAGAGATAAGGTACATATGAATAATACTTGTTAACAGAGAGTTGTTAGAAAATTTTGCAAAGAAAATGGAAGTGTGAGCAAATCAATTTTTTAAGGTCATTAGGTCGAAAAACAAGCGTTTGTCTATCTATCATTTTTCTGGAGTTGTATAACCATTTAAAGATTACAGTCGAATTTTAAAAAATCGACAGAAATTGATGTGGAAAATCTTGCTCTTTTCAGAAAGAATACAATTGTGAGACTTTAAACCAGTGGAAAAATTTTTTATTTAAGATCAAATGTGCTTTGCAAGGTGAATACATCATTTTCAAAATTCCCGTATTTTTCCTTGACCAGTTTATCATTTTCCCTAGACATTCAAATACCAGCATTTTAATATTGTAATATTTGAAATATAGGATCTTCTATAAACGGTGTAAAAAAATATTCCAGATTCAAGTTTAAAATTTATTTCTTTATTAATAAAAGTCTTTCCTACCATAAATGATGAATATTTTAAAAAATACTGAAATTTTCAGCACAAAAGTGTAATTGATATTTAAACCATTATAGATGCAATTTTTCAGTTTGCCAAAGTGTTCCAAGCTACTTGTATTAAAAAAATGTAATAAAGATTTGAATGAAAATTGAGAAAGGTTTATATTGTATCCAACATTCCTAAATGAAATAATTTCCATTTGAATTCTTTTTATATTGAACGTTTGGATTACATGCTACAATATGTTACTTGCAGAAGGATTAAAAATACAATATTTCAAACAATATGTATATATTATCTTACTATATTTACCAATAGAATTGAAGATTACCACCATGATGAAGATCAGTGCATAAACAGCCTTCATTTTTCACCATCTGACGAAAAACTGCGTACTGTATTAATAAATAATTTGAATTACAGTGTAACTAATGAGAATATCCTGCTGCTTGACTAGACTATATATCATTTAGTTGTTATAACTTGGATTGTACATATCAAGGTTGTCCTTGTGCAATGTTTGTATTTCGTATATTATTACGCAAAAAAAGTTTTATGATCAAATATTTTTAACATTGTCCTAATAATGTCTTCATTGTTAACGGTCGAATAACACATTCCTAAAATTTCTTGGGTAGAGAGGCTTAATCAAACGTTTGACCTCGGATGAAATTTATTCACGTTCATCTATTATCTAATAAACTAGTAAAATCTATCCCTAAATGTTTTTTTGGTTTAAATTTGTAATTTAAAGAGAAAGCATATTTTTGGAATAATGTGTCCAATATTTTTCTTTGCTCCGTAGTATTTAATTTCGGGGCGAATTCAAAACCTAAAGGTCGTAGCTTTAATAGTTTTTTTAAGGAGACGCATAGCATCCGAATATCATCCGAAATGGTAGCACAACGAATGATTATTAGGGGCAATTTCTTTCTTGCAATCTAAAATCCATATTCGATGCGGAAAGTACCTGCGGAACCTCGAAATAATGATTTCAAGAATTCCGAAATAAAATTTTACATTTACAGGATTTACCGACTAAGAGTTGATGTTTTATCATCACCCTGAAAACACTCCTAAATTAACACCTGTTCAAATCCCCCTGAAAGACCTTCATAAATATTTGTCAATTTTATGAATGGGTACTTCATCAATTTTGAAAAATAATAAAAGTTTATATCTTTATGATTTTTTGAGCGGGTCTATCGAATCACAGTTTTTGTTCGAACATCCCGTTGAACATGATCTTGAAAATACACGTTGTGAGATTCATTTTTACTTAGATGGAAATAGTTTTTCGGGGTGATAAAAAATTATCGTCTTTTCAATAGCCTCTTGAACCGACCCACGCAGTCAGAATTGATTAGATTGATTTAGATAGATTGAATTGATTAGATTGATTAGATAGAAATTTTGAATGAAGAAAATATTACTTTAAAATATTATTCCTCATACTGGATTTACAATATTAGCATCTTGTTCTAGGTTTGCAGCATGAGTTCTTAGATTTAAAGCTATGGTAAAATAAATAGTTCTTAAATTTAACGTTGATTACGACAAAAATTATTATTTTAAATCCACAAAAGTAACAAATGTTTTAGTTTATACTATAGGTGATTCGAAGTCATAATAGTTCTGTGTCAAAAACACGATAAAGTTGAGAGTTGAGCAATAACTTAAAATTCCGAAATGTTTGTGGAGGTGACGTAGGCGCCTTATAAGAATCACAATATTTCTTAGTCATTAGTTCAATAATGATTAACTAGCAATTAGAACTTTTCCACTATCGAATTATTAAGAATTTGAAATAAGATAATCACACGCAGAGTTACCAGTATTGGTTAAATTGATCAAGAACTGCTAACTGGGATCCAATTTGGTTTGCTATTTTTTATAATTGGCTAGTTGGCTAAATCTTGGTCTAGTCGATTATAAAAATTCCCTCTCGGGTGCTTATTTTCCACGATATTAAAAGTAAAGTAGGTTCGCTTACTATTTTCCTTTTATTAGTTAAAAAAGTCCAAAGACAACAAACTCGAATATCCTAATCGTCGCGCTCGTCCTCTCTTTTTCATCTCTATTTTTTTTCTTCTGGAGAAGTGGAGTGCAGTGGAAAAGCATGGATGTATGAATCAAAAGGACTCGTCGTAACTGGGTATATGGACATCATCTATGGGGGAGACGGGCCTCGCCATTTTTTGGTTTTCCAGTTGATGATTAACTGACGCGTTACTGCGCTATATAAAAACAAAACTGCATCACGCTTCAATATTAAATTGCATATAAATATTCGCAGTGAATAATTTTCAAAGCAGTGTATGACACTGTTATAAGTAA
>JAWWLR010039585.1:0-10194 GCA_035041075.1 Acraspis erinacei | reverse complement strand
AATATACGGAGAGGAAAAATTCGGAAAGTAGAAAAATTCGGAATAGTAAATAAATGTACCTATTAGCAGATGTATAAATGTTTATTTATGGTAGCAAACAAATATTTGTCACAGCAAATTTAAATATCATAATACATTTGTGTTGCACGTTAAAAATTGTTTTACTTACTTTTAACTTTACTGCCCTGGTTCACACGACACTTTCCCTAAAATAGGCAGAGTAAGAGCTCTTTTTCAGGAAAACCGCGCTTGATTGTACCGCGTACGCACGCACATGGGAAAAAGGTTAGAAGTCCAAAACCCACTGCGTAGTTGAACGTAGTTTTTAAATGAATTCATGTCACTCTTTTCTTTCACTTTTCTTTCACTTCTCCCTCACTTCTTCCTAATATGCTGTAACATTACGTGCCGCTCGCCAATGATGTTAAAACTTTAATTCTATTTACATATGTGTTCCCCTGAAAAATAGATATCTGCCTAAAATTTTACTTATTCAATGCATAATTTTTAATGTTGTTTACTTATTTTTATATTACATGTTCTCAACTATAAATTTAATCTAATGTCAATTACATTATATTTATGATATTCAATAGTTTAATACGTTCGGTACTCGCTGAGCCCTAAAATGGCACGTTTAAATCTGGTATAAGCTTGTATACTATAAAAAATATTTGACGAAATTATTTTTATAATTTATTAATACAAATATTATTTATTGCGTTTTCAGAAATAGAAAGGATTATTTTTAATAGAATTGATTTAATCTCAATAGGGACTTTCATGAAAATAACATTCGCATTGTACGCCGTACAATGCGAAAACTAGGAGTGGTGGGATAACTAATTCCGGGCTGGATATATTAGATACTAATCAACTTAGGACAGGAAGCGATCATCAATTTTTTTCAGTTTCACTGGGCTACAATCTTTTCACGTAAAACCGTTTCATGTCAACGTTTCGTAGGTCCCCCAATGTTTCATCAAACATTTTTTATTTATGACACTAGCAGCTACAAGGTTATATGAGGGCGCAGATCCACGGAGGTAGATTAGTAGAATAGTGGAACAGGTTTGATCAATAAGGTGTCTATACAAAGTGTAGCAGTCACCCCATTGGTCAAAACGGTTCGACTATTCTATTAATCTACCTCCATCGGACTGCGCCCTAAGTTTAAACTTCCGCAGAATATCTAGGGGAAATTTTATCGAACGCCCAGACACCAATTTCTATGCAGATGGTGATGACTAATTCTTACATCCCGGCTCGGTCGCGTGAATGTCAAGTCGGTTTTGACTAACCTACGATTTGGAAATTATGCTACGCCAAGTATAATTTTTATTTGAAGACACTAATGCTGACTGGTAAATGGGAGGAAATTAAAATTTAAGTAATTCTTACTATTATAACTGACCTGCTTATCAACATCTATTTCACCCAAATAACGCCAGGGACAATCATCTTGACAGGTGACTGACCCTTTGTAGAGAACACTTGACGTTGCTCGGAATTAGCAAAAACAGTCTCTAAATGATGAATTCCCCCTACATTCTCATAATGAATCTGTTTGGCTCAAATTTGTTGCCACTCAATTGAACATCGATTTCGATGTACATTGGAGGATCGGCAATTTTCTATGAGGACACAGCTAGTTATTAGCTAGAATTCGCTCATACTTTGTCGTCTTGGCATTACTGATAAGGATGGAATGGCCACGTATATCTAACACGCCATTATTGTTGACGTCATGCACAGTGAAAAAAAAATTATTATTTCAATGATTGTTTCAGGCATTACAATATGGTTCGGAAATATCACTGCTGAGATGCCAGAATAGTTTTATTTTCCATAGAAAATAACAGCTTGAATTAACCCAATTTAAAGACAGTTCACCAAAGAAATTATACCGAAATAAAAGAAATCTCTAGTTTTCACACATTAAATATATAAATTACTATTGGATGAGTACATATATATTATATTCTAATATTTACTAATGGAATTAACGATGACCACCAAAGTGAAAAGAAAAATATAAAATATCCTCATTTTCGCCATGTTTAGAACAAACTAGTTTATGCTTCATTGAATAACTTAGTTGAAAGCTGTATCTAAGGGAGATTTTATTGACACATTAGAGTAATAATATGTGCACAAGTAGCGGTTCTTTCACATGTATTTGAGATAGCGACGTTATAACAAATATGGATAACCATCTTAAAATTTTCCTATTGATATTTGAAAAAAACACCTTTTTCTCGTAAAAAATAAAGAATATAATTTTCCTCATTGGAGAAAAATAAAAAATAATTAAGAAAAATGAGAAAAGAACCAAGAAAATTCCCTTCCTTCTCTTTTTATTTCTTTTGCCTTTTTATTTTCATTATTATCATATCACAACAAAATCATTTGTGAAAAAGGAACACCAACCTTTCGACACTTTTTGTTTACCTTGATAAGGCTGCTGTATGAGTGCCAAAAAGTATGCGAAATAAAACCATACTAAAGATTTGTATTTTTATCCTACCCATACCCTACGTAGCGCCCTAAATATGAACTAGAATTTAAATTTACAGTTTTAAGTATTATTTTCAATTTTGATTATTGCCCAGATAGTAAATTTTTAAAATCGTTTTAATTTTAATTTTAAGGACTGATGCTTTTAGAGAACTTGAAATTGCCAGTTTTTTTCTTTTAGTAAATATTTGCACGTTTTATAGTTTTTCAAGTAATTGATAAAAAAGATATGTCGTGAACAAAAAATTTCAATATTTTTTCAATATTTTAAGAAACGTAAAGCTTCAAGTGAAAAATTTGTTGAAAAAGAGCTGAAGAAGTTTTCTGGTAAGTTTCAGCGTAATTTAGAGGTATTTGAAATTCATAAAAATGATAATTTCTTAACCAATAATTAGATTGAGTTTAAAATTATCAGAAAACTTCTTCAGATCTTAATCAACAACATTCTTACTGGAATTCATCCGTTGCTTCAAATTCGCTTTATAAAAAGAAGCACTTGAAGTTTGAAATTAATTTTTTTTGCAAAGCCGCACAAAAACATGGAAAAATTTTTTGTTTATTATAATATGTACGCTTTTCTTTGTAAATATTTTTTGGAGACTTATAAGTGTAATTTAGTATTAATACAATTGATAAATTATATACATTGAATAAGCTAGCGCGAGCTGACGTGAGAAAAAAATTGCAATTTGTTATTTTCGACAAACCTAGTTTTTATCAATTACTTTAAAAAATTTTAAACCTACAAATATTTTCTAACGGAAAAATATGCTTTTTTAACAGATATTATTATATTTTTTACCGAAATTTAAACCGAAAAGGGTGCACTTTCTACCAAAAGATGTGAATTAAAAAAGGACGAATTTTTGAATGAAACACCTCTTGAATTTGTAACCAAAAACGATGACTTTTTACCACATTTTTAAATTCTAAACTAGATGATTAAATTTCTGGCCATAAAAGATTGATTGTTTAACTAAAAATATATTTTTGAATATTAACATTTTTTCCAAAGTATTTTTATATTTTTTGGTTAAATATAACTCGGTATACTGAATATTTTAGTACTCAATTAAAGTAAACATAGATAAAAATAAGTCGTTATCTCTCATATTGGTTAGATAACGACATTACAGGCGTCAAGGTTGCTCTTATAAAATATTTTGATCACTTTCCATTTTTTATTATTATTATTGTATTTATTAAATTCTCGTCAGAAAAAAAATGTTATTGGATCGTAGTGTCCAAATCGTAAATTTTGTCTTTGATTTTCAAACAATCTGTTTATATTATAATCTGTTCCAAAAAGGAAAACAGCCAGTATTAAAATTAATTCTTCTTACATTTAAACAAAAACACTTATTTTAAGAAATTAAATTGAAATTATTTAAGTTCAATTTAAAAAGTTCTTAAAATATTTATAAGCAAACGCCTCAAAATTGGAAGGAGCCATGAGACGAGTGTCTCTATTTAAAAACTTATATGTAAGGTTGAAAAGTAATCCAGTTTATAATTACTACTTTTCTCCAACATTAGCATGAAAAAGATTCATAATTAAAAGAAGATTTCCAATTTGGACAAGCACCAACAAAAGTTCCCATTGCAATTTGAAAAAAACCCTCCTCTTCTTCTCCTATCTCCCAAAAATGAAAAGAAAAAATTCTGTTACCCTTTAGATTCTTGATTTTATTTTCAGGAATTCTACACATTAAGTTGATTATTGGACGTTAAAAAGGATTTTACATTTCATTTTAATATCATTTAAATATCTGAAATTTTGAAACTATTTCAAATTGAAATTTAGAAAACAGCAAAATTTCAAACCGTTAAATGTTGAAATGTTTGTACATTAGAGTTTTGAAAATGGGATCAAGAGAAATTCAAAGCTGATTGAAGGTTTCGAAATTTAATTTTCAACAATTTTCCACTATTAAATAAGAATAATTTTCATCTCATCTTTTACTAGTTATTTTCTGATGAGGGCTGTCGACGTACAGTCGAAACGTTATTTTTTAAGTACTAGGAGGCTCTCAGAAATATTTTTAAAATAAAACCTTGCTATGACATGTAATCTACACTTTCAAAATCTATATATAAAACAAAATCTTCTCACTTTAGTTTAGTGACAATTTTTCAAATGAATATTCTCTACGACATGCGTATGTCTATAATTAATTGAATCAAACAACTGTAAACTAAAATATAATATTCTTTGTAACTCTTAGTCGGTTCAACATAAAATAAAAAGATTTAAATACCAACATTTTATGTTTACCAATGTCTTCTTCTTTTATTATTTTGCTAATTCTAATCAGGTTATTAAAATTTTATTACTGGAAATATTAAAAATTTTGAGTTACACGATTTGGAGTTTTCAGGCGCGAAATTATTGAAAACGCCATATCGCGCACACAGCTATCAGAACTTAAAATTTGTTTGCAGCTTCAGCGTATAATCCATGGAGGGTTTTTATTGCAATTCGAAAACAAACCAAACATTTTTTAGGAAGACGACAGTGGGGCGAAATCAAATAAACAGAGCTGCACACCGTTAAGCAGAAAGTTATCTCAGTTAATCGTTAATCCGTTAAGCGCAAAGTTAACATAGTTAGCATAAAGTTAATGGAAAAGATGAGAATAAATTATTTTTGATTTATTTATTGATTTTTGGATTGATTTATTTTTAGTTTCACTTTTTACTCGACCACGGGCCCAATAATCAGTACTGCTATAAGTCCCAGGTGATCCCAGGCTGTTCTCTGCAAGTTACTAATGGTCGTGTCTCATTCACGATAGCATGCGGATTGGTGCTTGATTTCAAAATGTTTATGAGTTAACGGAGGATTTTGTTATTATAGAAAAATTATTTAATGAGTCTACAACTCACTTATGTAAGGGGTTTCTGAAATTTTATTCTTATGTTCTATTTAATGCTCGCCAGGAAATCTCCATGCTCGTTGAAAACGAGCATAATGATCGTACTATAAGATTGAGAATGCTGTCATTATCTGCGAAGGACAATCTTGATACTAACGTTTTGAAGAAAGAAATTTTTAAAGATAATTAGTATTAGTCTCTGAATCGAAATCATAATGGCAGAAATAAATTACGTAAGTTGGACCATTTTCATGAAAGTTGGTATTGGATCAGCTCTTTAGAAATTGACGGCCGGGATGCAAGAACCGGGCGAATGCCCGAAAAGGGGTAAAAATATTGTCCAATTCAATAAACTAGGGATGGGAAATTTGTTTTCGAAAATCCGCGTTCAAAAAATTCGAAAATATAGAAAATTGAAAACTGCATTTTTTCTTCAGAAGAGGTTTTTTGGTTGCAATGCTTGTTTTGTTTAAGAAAATTAAAATGTTACTGTTTTCCGCGCTTTTTGTTCTTTTACAACCCGTAGGTGAACATTTCATTAACATAGTAATTGTTTATAATAATTTAATCCGAACAAAATAAGGTGTTTTCCGAGCTTCTGCTCTTAAAATTTTTCGTATGAATTGGAATACGAAAAAATCGTAATGAAAAATAGGACAAGTTGAAGACAAAAGCGCTCGCCGTTTTTTTAAAGGTCATTGACAAATGATGAAAGGAATCCTTTTTTAAAAAAATTAATAAAGGAATCTGTTCTAATTAAAGCCAGTCTTTCATAGTGCATTCTGTTTTGTCTGTTTTGCAAAATAAATCATCCAATTTACATTATTTCAAGAAATATGATTAAATCCTTTAAAATCATGTAAGGTCAATTGAAAAATAATAAAATCATTATTTAAAATTTAAAGAAACCCTTAAAAATTGAATTAAATTTTTTTAAATCTTTTAAGATCTTTGCGTCCTAAGAAGTGTTTTTAAATTTATGGAATCTCAGGAAATGATACGAAATCTTTGAAAATCACTAGAAATACCTTTAAACGATAAAGATCTTCTGTAATCTTCAAAACCCTAACAATGTTTTTAGAACTCTTAAAACAAAGTTTAAAAACTAGTGCACACTTCCTTTGGGTACGATCTTGTTGTAAATATATCGTTACACTAAGAGATAACACTACTAAAACTTATTTCATTGGTTATAGATAAAGGTATTTTGTTGAAAATCCTTTTAAGAAAAATTGAAAGAAAATTAATGTTTGTGAGTTGGAAAGTAATCGATTCAATTTTTCATTTTAAGCTCAACTTTTTTGTTGTTAGAAATTAAATTATTGAATTATTCATAAAAATTCAACTTTCCTTTATAAAAACTGAACTGCTGCATATTTTTACGAAAAACTTAAGTATTAAATTTTTGTCTAAAGTGGATTGTTGTTATTAGGAAGTCCACGATACTTAACCGCGTTGCCATTTGTTTCTTTTAAGAACAAATGATGTATTAAATGATGTAAATAATAAATTATATATAAAAAAATTATGGTGAAATCAATAGTCAGACTAAAAGCGATTATGTCTTAATCTTTTTTATATTGAATTATCAGAATTTTACAGTTTCTTTATGAAATTAACAAATAATATCAACTGACACCTTTTTATGATGTACTGCACACTGTTGATTGAAGGGCGTAATTTTATATTCAAATTACTACTTAAGAAAAGAAAAATCGATAAATATATCACAATTGAAGGGTGCTGGGGAACCACGACTTGAGTCTGCTTTTCCCTGAAAATGAGCTACAGGTGCCATCTAGTAGCACTTTGAGAGTACTAAAACATACACGAACCAACAAAATGGGAACAATGACTTCAGTCCTTGAAAATACACTAAAAGGATTCACAGTACCGGGGAAAAACTACGAGTCGAAACTTGGAATTTCATTTTGTTTCAAAATTAGCTGGAGGGGAGAGAGGTCGTTATTCACCAAATGATATACGAAAAAGGAAGCAATAGTATATAAGGGTGAAATTTCCCGTACAAAATCGATCCATAATAATTGGCTCATTTTTCATGACAATATTAAACATTGCCAAAAATTGATGATGAAAGAAAGTTATACAAAACTATTTTATGACCGTACCCAGCCATTCAACATGGCAGACAAAATTTCTTGAAAACGAATTAAGATGTCTATGCCGAAAAGTTCACACAAAAAAACAATACTAAAGATTAATTCAATGTTTAGAACTCGAGAGAAAAAGGAATCCCCAATCTTATCATTTTTAAATCTGGTTGACGCCCCATTTAATAACACATTTAAAAATAGTCGACCATGTGGTAACTATGTAAATTTAAATAACGGTTTCGCGCTGGAGGTCAAAAGTAACATTTTTCTTTACAACGTAAATTATACATATGATTAAAGGAGGACCACGAAGGTGGACTTCGTGTTTCTAACGAAACGCTGACAGGAACTTCCGCTTAAGTTAAAATGACTAACCTTAACCTTATCTTCACGTAAATTCCCATAGCTCTTTTCATCAGGTCTTTTCAAGAGGGCTAACGACTACTAAATTTTCTTATTTAAAAATCAGCCTCTAAACCCGCATTTATGAGGAGCTGTTTTCGTGATCGTGACTTCGGAGCGAAAGTGATAGCGCGCAACACGGACGGTGTGAAGTTTCTTTTGCACATTGGATACGCGGGAGACAATGGCAGCGTTCCTTTCGGTTTGGCCCACGTCCGTGTCTAATCGCTGCATCTAGCTTCGAATGTGGTCCGCCACCTTGGTGGGGTTTGTCTCGAATTCTGGCGGCAAAATAAATAAAAAATAGCTAAGAGAGAGAATCGAAGGATCCGAATGGGTTTCATATTTCTTTCTATTGCACCCCTCGGAATCTTGATATAGAATATTTAAAATGAGGTTGATCTCTCCGATACAATCACCAGTTTTGGCGCCATTTGCCATTCCCGGGGCCTCTGGAAATGGACTTTCAAGAAGTATAGTAGATGGGTGGCGATTGGTGGTTTGATTCACTCCCTACCTGGTCCTACAAGTATACTGGCGTCCTCTATCCAATATGCCAGCTTACTGGATGGTTGAATTAACGATACACATTTTGCAGAGAATCTTCAGTTGAAACATCTTTTGTAAACCAGCGTGGAAAGATTGGGAATTTTTTTACCGACATGACATTCCTTCTGTTCAGTATACTCTAGTATTTCGAAAACCTCACCATTGTATGCAACTGAATATCCAAGTACTTCATGGGAAGGAGGCCTGCCCGGAGCAGAAGAGGTCCTAACATGAAGGTCCTGGATTCCGTTCGGGATGGAGTGAATCGTAATTTGCAAGAGCTTTAATAAAACTGTTTGGGCCGATTGGGTTATTCTTGCCTACTGGACAATTCTTCATTTCGTTTGGGCTCAACTTATTAATTTCGCCGCTTAATATATTTATCTTTATTGGCGAAAAATGTTTATCTGTTAGATATATTCCACGAAGAGTATCACTAAACCCCATTATTACCAAAACATCACCATTAGATGTTGATAATACCAAATATTCTTGGTTTGGCACAAACAAGTAGCTCATATTGTCTTTTTTCATTCGAATTGGTTTACCCGCAGGGAAAATGTATCTTCGGAATTCCAATGGCTGGTTCGGATTTGCGCAAGAAATGAGCCGAACATAACCAAGTTGTTCTATTTCAAATCCAAAGACTCGATTAGAAGGAGGCCTGCCCGGAAGAGACCTGGACCTGGCATGAAGGGAGACTCCTCAGGTTCGCCATGACAAATCCATACAGACTGTAGGGAGTCGTAATTTCCAAAAGCTTTACCAAAACTGTTTGGGAATATTGGGAATTTTCTGCCTAATGGACAAACCCTCGTTCCATCGGGGATCATTATTTCAAATTCACCGCTTGTAATATTTATTTTTATTCTCGAATGATGAACATTTGTCGTGTATATTCCACTAATAAACCCAGTATCCTCGAGTATTGCAAAAACTTCACCATTGTCTGTTGATAATCCCATATGCTCTCGGTTGGCACGAGCACCCATGTACTGTCTTCTGTTTTTAGTCTAATTGGTTTACCGAGAGGAAAATACATCTTTGAAATTCGAACTGAAGGCTCTCATTAGTAAGGGGAAATAACTGAATGTATCCAAGTTGTTCCGCTCAATATCCAAGTATTTTAATAGACGTAGGCATGCTAGCAGGAGACCTGGACCTGGCAAGAACATGAGCATCCTCTCGATAATTCCTGTCAGGCGAATGCTCTTTGCCAGCAGAAGAAGAAGAACGGCGAGGATTACGTTTTTTATGAGGATTACCGGCGGATTGCGAACTAAATTCTGCAAGAAGAAATATACATTTTTTTATCAGCTCAATTTTGTCTAATATCTTTGGCTGAATTAAATGCTTCTTCGCTGAAAGCATCTTTCTGATGATTCCATTAAAGTGAACGATGTTATTCTTGGATATAGTAACCCCCATCCGTACATTTTTCGTGCTAAATAAAGATATATCTTTTGTAGAAAACGAGTGCATAAACTCTTCAATAATCTTAATGATAACTGAAGATTTTCTGCAAACCAAAAGCTCCATAAAACGAACAGTTCTTAATATATAGAATTGGTTGACAAATATTTTTTTACTTACTGTGCACTGACAAATGGCACTGATCAAATAGTCAAATAATCATTTTAGGGATGAAAATAATTGCGGCTTGCCCTGTTTAAATTATATATATATATATATATATATATATATATATATATATATATATATATATTAATGAATTT
>JAWWLR010039525.1:0-10196 GCA_035041075.1 Acraspis erinacei | reverse complement strand
AAGATTTCCTAACAGCAACAGATAGGCAACTAACTCGATAAAATCAATTATTTTTCACAGACTTTAAAATAATATTAAAGTGATGAAAAAAAAATGTATTATATAAAAAGCATGGGGTGTTCAACGTCAATCGTGACCAATATTTCATTAGTAGCTATTTATAAAACTTGAATCAGTATAAACATATATAACAAAACACACCACGCTTTTTATATGATAAATATTTTGTTTTTTCGTCACTTTACTATTATCTTAAACTGTCTGAAAAATAATTGATTTTATCGAGTTATTTTCCTATCTACTGCTGTTCGGAAAACTTCTTAGTGTTTAAAAATTATTTTTCACTTTTTAGTTCCATCTGCAATAAAATCATTTTAAAAAATTTTTTTAAACTATAATTTTTTTAAATTATTTTCTATTAGTCTTTAAACGAACATAAATTTCGTAGTAGCTTGAAGGCTCGACTTTTTGGTATATCATGCGTGACAAGAGGTTATCAGGTTGTTCTATCAATTATCTCATAATCTAATCATTTCATCGAATGCATCACTATCCCATGGGTCTCTTCCAGTTAACCTTGAGCAATCAAGTTCTTCTGTTTGGATACCGTCCAGAGGCCTTCCCCGACTAAGTGCTACATAAGCTTGTCCAGCAGAAAACAGCCGAGAACCTAGATAAATGACCTTATAAATGACCAATAAATGAGCCTTGCATTTTATGGATGGTCGTAGCTCAACTCAGGATTAAGGGTATACTGTTTTAATTACAGAGTGGAACGTTTAATTATCCGCCTGCTGGCCTTACAAAATTGAGTTGCTTACGCTTCCATTTTTACAGAATTTCTTTACATCTAACTCATTAAAAACTAATCTCCATCCACACATTATCTCTAAGCCGACCTTGCCTTCCTCGGTTCGCAACGCCACGCACGCATGTCGCTACTTTCTCGCTTTGCCTCGCATTGACAGACTCTACCTCCGCAGCTAATCCCTAATCCTTATCTACTATTTACCATATGTACAATTTTCTTACATCTACTTCCTGCCCTATATACAATTTTTTTATTTTCCTTTCCTTTTCCACTGACCTTTCCTTGTTCTCCATCTTACCCAACACTCCCTTCACCCATGCAACTGCCCTGTTGTTCCCCCTTTCATGCAAAAATACCTCCCTCCCTTCCCGTACAATTCACATATCATCTTTTCCCCAGAAAGCCAGAACGTATTATAACTCTCCATGCATCCACATCTCATTTTCGGTATGAGTTCCTGACTTCCTTACTCTCCTTTCTCACACAAATATTACGCCCGCTCCCTTGGAATAATCCACACATAATAATCCCCCCTCTTCTATCAATTTCTACTCATATTTTCACGCTCCTCACTTACCTTCCACCCCAACACCTCCAATCCGTAAAATAAGACACTCATCACTAGCGAATCAAACAAGTTCATTCTCCTTACGAAATCAGCTGCAAACAACCTCTTTCCCAGCCCCTACTCCTACCTCATCACCACATTTGACGTTCTCACTCTCTCTTTTATATGGCCATGAACTTCCCCATACCTATGAAACAGGAAGCCCAGGTACACAAAATCTTTCACCTCCTGTACCGCTTTTCCTTTCAACCTCCCTCCCCTCCCTTATCTCTGCCACCTCCTTTCCTGAACACCATAACCGTCGACTTATCCGCATTTAACTATAACCTACTTTTTATCCAAGTACCATCTCAAGCTTTTCATAATCTCCTTTAAAGCCTCTTTGCTCTTTGCCAGCAGCACTATGTCATGTGCATATGCGAATTACCATATCCTTACTCCTCCTGCCACTCCTGTAAATATTGTCAATAGTACTCCTCTCCTCCATAAAGCCCGCATGCGTCTCTGGCAGTATGCCTTTAACCTCAACATCCTTCCGCAGCCTATCTACCAACACCATCGCGTATATTTTGTTCGCAGTATTCATAAGCGTAATTCCTCTATAATTTTCCTGCTTCTCCCTATCCCCACCCACTTGTAAATCCCTACCCCCGCTATCCTATTTTCACTAACCCCTTCAGCCTGTCCCTTACCTCTTGTGTGCCAAACAGCCATGCTTCGTTCTCTACACCGTACAGCCTTGCTGCCTTAGACCTATTTAACTTCCTTATCTGCCTCTCTATCTCCTCGTCATTCAGCTCCTCTCCATCTACCTCGCTTGTTCTTCTAATCCCCTCATTTCTCTTCCTTGTGTCTGATCCCATAAATTAATCTTTAAACAATTCCCTCCATGCGTCACTCCCTATCTTCTCACTTATCCCCACTCTACGTTTTCTAAGCCTATTAATTCTCTTCCACACGGCCCCTTCTCTCTTAATATTTCTCAACTCCCCTTCAGCTCTTGTTCCTTTTCCTGCTCTTTCTTCTTACACATTATCATCAACTCCTTCCTCATTGCTACGTACTCCTCCCTTTTCGCAATTCCTTCCTTCCACTTCGTGTACTTCCTTTTCACCGTTCTCTTCATCATTTTACATTCCCAGTCCCACCACGGCTTCACCATTCCTTTCTTCTTCTTTCTACATATCTTCTTTTACACACACCCTTTTACTTTATCTTTCAGGTCCTCCCGTATCTCTTCCACCGACTCACCCTTAAAGCTTACGCTTCTCAACTGCTCCTGATACCCCTCTATTGCTTCTCTCGTCCAAGACACCCTCTCCCCTAACAACCCTTCTTCCCCACCCTGCCTTCCGCCAACCTCCCCCTTTATCCACAAACTTAATGGCTGATGTTCCGATTCCACTCTCCCTTCCACTGCGAATTTCTCTATCTCCTCCCACCCTTGCATAGTGTAATAATAACCTGATCCCAATAATTTACATTGGCGACGAGCATAAACTCAGATAAATCGCGTAAAAGCGGGCGCGGTAAAATCCGAAAAGAAAAAGAAGTAATTCGGATCAACTCGACGGGCGTCTCGACTACGCCTAGTTTGAGGTTAAGTTTGCACGATGGGTTGTGCCCCTTTGTGCCAGCAGCGTAAAAGTGGAGCTAGAAAGTGTATTCCTGTTACGTGAGGATTTAATTTGAGAAACTAGGAACTTTAATGTGACTGTCGCGATGATGTCAAACGTGAGAGATATAGAGAAATTTTCGGTCCACGACGATTGGAAATTTACTTGGAAGCAGAGAATATCGTGAACGCAGCTCGTAAGAGAACGCAACTACTGCAGTTATCGCGGCCGGAAGTGCAGGATATTGAAGAAGCGTTGCTAGATCTAGAGAGAGACGGTGACGTGTACGAGAGGAGTAAACGTAAACTATAGGAGTACTTCGCGCACAGGCTCAAGCCAGCTCGATGGAAGAAACAAAGGAACCTGCAAGAATTTATTAATAAAGTTAGGTTTGGTATAGGCTACCAAGAAGTAAAAACGAAGAAATCGTCGGAAGGCAGTGCGGAAAGAAATAAGACCTTGAGTGGTGATTCAGCAGGAAGTGCGTGCTATCAATATGGTGTCACATGTCATTTTTCCAAGGATGAAATATGCCCGGCTCTAGAAAAGGTATGCGATAGTTATAAATTGTTTGGGCATTTTAAAAAGATGTGCCATACCAAATCAAGTGGAAATTCGGATACTGGGGGAAGGCTACCGGTCGAAACGGACAGTGACAGTGAACCGGAAAATAAAAAAGAGGCGAATAAATCGCCAACTTATGCGTTTTCTATTGCAGCAGTAGGGTCAAAAACAGAGTGGGAATTCTTAAAAAGGAAAAGGAAAATCATATAAAACAAAGAAGGAAATTTTACCTACGGAGAAAAGAAGCCACTAGATATATTGGGTGCGTTTTCGACGAAATTGTTGATCAAAACTGGAGTTTTCTTGAAAGGCGAGGTATACGTCATGAATGGAACCGGCAATCCGCTTCGGGGAAGAAACGCCGCTGTACAATTAGGAGTTTAAAAAGTAGGACTTAACATCAGTGCAGTTCAATCTGACGTGGACATAACAAAAAATTATGCGAATCTGTTTCAAGGACTAGGGAAACTAAAGGATTTCCAACTGAAGATTCCAATTAGAACTGAGATTCCGCCAGTGGCACAACCAGGGATTATGTGTCCAGCTCTATATCTGATCTAGAAACACTTTCTCAGCCCTTGCGTAGACTCACGCGAGAGGGAATACCTTATCAATGGGGACCGGAACAGAAGAAGTCGTTTGCGAAGCTAAAGGAAAAAGCATCAGACATGAAAGCTTTGGATTTCTTCAACAAAAATGCGAAAACCACGATGGTAGCAGATGCTAGCCCAGTTGGACTCGGAGCGGTTTGAATGAAAGAAAAGATAAATGCGATCGCCAGGATTATAAAATATGCGAGTAGGGCACTAACAGACGTGGAGAAAAGGACTCACAAACAGAGAAAGAGGCCCTAGCTTTTGTAAGGTAATAGCCAGACCGACTGGAACCGATGATGCGCACGGAATTTCCTGCAAAACCATGGGATTTCATTGGTATGGACTTTCAGGCACCTCTACCGTTGGGTCAATGAGTAAATAATACGCGTCGCTCACCTTCGCCCTTATAGAGATCTGTAAAGGAAAACATCGAAAATGACTTGAAAGTAGACACAAAAAAACATATACTTAACTGCACATACACTGACATGTGTCTCAGTTGCCTATTCTACGGGTAAACTGATTTGATGTGAGAAAAAGAACGGATTTCCCATAAGGCGCCATAAGCAGTTGACAAGTTCTGACCGCGGACCTATGCTCTAGATAACAAAATGCGGTTTTCGAAAATCCATTTGAAAAAAAAGAATCGGAATTTTGCCGTTTCGCTTGCAGGACAAAAAATGTTCCAGAAAATACAACAAAATCGATTTCGAAAAAAATGTGTGTTAACAGGTTTAGACCGCGGACCCTTCATTTGAAGTATTAGAAGTAGTAGTAGTAGTAGTCGTAGTTAACTGTCGCCAAATATTTTTTGTAAGAGAGTATCTTAGAAATAAAATAAATAATTTCTTGTAATTAAAAAACATTCCCGTAGAGTACGAGAACTGACCTAAAAAAGTCTGTTAACATTCAGTAACGACAAATAAAAAAATAATTAATAAATTAATTCGATTTAGTATCAAAAGCATTCCTGCTACATTATTTTATAACTTTCACGGCTTCTATTAATTGCATAAGCGGAATTTTTAGTAGGGTTGCGATAAAGCAGAGCCAATAGGTTCCTATTAGAGCCACGTTGAAGGTACACCCTTCAGTTTGAATCCGTTACTTCAATCCTTATTTTCCACTGCAATGCCTAATAGAACCTCTTTAACGAGAAATGTTGAACTTGCGCTATTTGCGGAAAAGCATTTTTTTAAACAATTATTTTCACTAAATTGCATTATAAAATAAAAAGATGTTCATTTGACATACTTCAGACAAAAGAAAATAATCTGGATGTTGCTGAAGATCCTTTATTCACGATTGTCAACGTTTTGAGCACAAAAGGTTCTCCTCATCAGGACTATCATTTATTTTTTTTAATTTGGTAAACAAATGTATTTTGCTTTTTGTTATTGCTTTTCATTTTGGACTCTTGCCATGAAATGATGATCCAAAGCTGAGCACGTTTCGAGCCTCGATCCCCACCTAAGATCCGTGCGTGCATCCCCTCTCTCCAGCCATGCGCTCGTTTATTCCGTTTTTACTCGGAGAATCAATATGTTGCATTTTTGCTCTGAAGAAATTTTGTTCCGTTTTTACGCGGAAGATTTGTTTGTTCCCTTTTTCCTCCGAAAAATTTATGTTCCATTTTTACTTTCAGCCGCTCAATTAGAAAAAGGAAAAATAGTTTTTTTTCAATTTTTTCGAAAATAAACTAATATTATTTATTTCATTAAAAAAGAAAGAAAAGAAGAAGTGGACGTTCGTAGATCTCTCAACAACGAAATTTAATTTTTATTTTGTGGACTTTTTAAATCCGGCTTTCATTCCAAAATGAACCCGATTTCTGTGCTTGTCCAAATGTTATCGGTTTTTATTCTCACAGCTAACTTTTTTTTTAGTCTTAAGAATTGTTTTAGTCACTGAAAAAGTATTTTTAAGTTATAACTGTCCATTAATACAGGCTATCAATATATATTACGAATTTACTGCACCATATCAATTTTGTAAATAAAAGTTTCTAAATATAGGAGAAAATTTTAATTTCATATGATTTCTGAATATGATATTTATTTTATATTTCAATATTAGGAAATTATTCTATTATTCCAATTTTGCTACCGCAGTACACAATTTGTAAATTTTGCACGTTTTTAAATGATAAGAGAAATAAAAAAATTAACAAGAACTTACCATAGCTTAATTTATGAAATTTGTAAACTCTTGGTATTCATAAAAAATAGTAAGCGTACCAATAAGATTTTTTGAGAATTTTATATGATTTAGATTTTAGAATTATTTAGTCAGAACAAAATCTAAAAGATTTTAATACAATAAAAAATTTTTGCAGGAAAATTGATTTTTTAAAAGATATTTCAAAGGTTCTAAAGTTTTAAGTTGATCTTACAATAATTGAAAATTTCAAACAATTTTAAACAAATGTACAGTTTCTGAATTTTGAAAAATGCAGAACCTGCCTAAGAATTTTGGAAGGATAAGAAAATTTCCTTAAGATTTCGCTGAAAATTTCCAAAAATGTAAAGAAAATCTCGAAGGCATTCGAATCAGTTTAAAAATTGTATATATAATTTAGGAGTTCTGAAGATATTAAAAATATTTTTAAACTTGAAGAAAAATGAAACTTTTGATAAAAATATAAAAAATATATATATTCTTAAGATTTCACGATTTCCGGGAACTTATAAAATGAAAATTTTTATTAATCAATTGTATTTAAAATAAACTTCAATTTTTTTTAATATTTCAAAGTTTGAAGATTTTAGGATCTTAAAAAAAAAATTCGCAATTTTGTAACTGCAAAAGCAAGTTTAGAAACTTTCTAAGAATTTTGATTATTTTCAAGAGAATATTCTTAAGATTCATAGGAACATTTAAAAGGATTTTTCTATTCAAAAATGAATATTGCGAGAAGATTTAAAATGATTTTGAAACTTTTTAAAACGTGAAATTTTAACCTAAGAGATTAATTTTCTCAGAAAACAATGAATTAAAAAAATATAATCAAATCTTCAAGTACAAAAATAAATCTTTAACCTAATAGTAGTTAAATTTTCAATACAACAGATATATTTTCAAACAACAAGATTTATTTTCTACTAATAAAAGGCGAATTTAAAGAATATATAGTTGAATGTTCAATAAAAAACACTCATTTTTAATGCAAATTTTTTAATTTCCACCATTTTTCGTACAAAAATAATCATAAAAAATTTAATTAGTAGTCTTTAAAATTAAGCTTTAAGTAAAAGAAAAAAATCTCATCATTTTTGGTTTAATTCCATGATTTTTCCATTTTTTCCCGAACCTTTTTCTACCTTTCATGACTCTTCTAGATCTTCCAGCTTTATTTATAAAAATAATATTAAATAACATACTCAGTTCGCCTTTCAACCGAAATGTACTTCAATAAATTTGGTCAATTTTAAGATACGTTGGTTTTTTTTGTTGAGGAAAATGATAACATTTCCTTAAGATTTTACGATTTTCGAGAAACTTAAAACAAAATGTATATTTTTACTGACTTGAAGAGAATATACTTAAGATTCATAAGAAAATTTTAAAAGATTTTATATTTCCAAAAATTAAATTTAAAAGAAAGAATTAAGAATATTTTAAAAAATTTCAGAATATTTCAATAAATTCAATATACAGGGTGGATACGCTGGGGCTTACCAAAAATGATGCAACCCTGCATGCACGCCCATATGATTATCATTCTCGTGTAAGACGGGTTGTATACATTTTGGTAAGCCCCAGCGTGTCCAACCTGTATTAAGAAAAATGCGGAACAAGTTGCGAAAAAATGCAATAACTTGCAACTCGATGCAAGTTCTCAGTGCTTTTTTTCATTTATTGTAATAAATTGTTCATTTTTTGAACAAATTACGGATATTGTAAAAATTATAAATCTGTATCCAAAGAGTGTCTAGTTTACAAATATCATTTCAAAAATTAGCAAGAATACATCCAACGAATCGAGAGCAAATAAATAGTGACCAAATTCATGCAGAACAATGTTATTAACAATAACTTTTGTAAAACTTCGAATTTCACCAAACCGCTAAATTGTTATCTTCCATTTGTCCTTGGGAGCGAGTAAAGTACTTTCGGCGAAAAATGCTCGAACATCGAAAAATAGGTGGCTTACTGGGCAGATTTTGACACAATTCTGAAGAATTGTGAAATGGGTAGTACAACCGCAAATAAGGAAACTTTGAGATGTTAGATCAAGAATCTACATTCTTACACTCGAATAATTTTAAAGAATAAATAAACTGATATGATTTTATAGAAGTGATAACAGTAAATTCAGCGTGAATATCATGCGAGTTCTTCTACGAACGTCTTTGAAACTAGATTTATGTTCTCTATCATTCGGTCTATCTAAAGAAAATTATGATTTTTACTGCAATTGTACTCCTTGCATCCATGGGATTTATAAATTCTGAAAGTAAGTGTAATTTAATATTGAAATTAATATATATGATTAACTTGCGATATATGTTCATATATATGTTTACTTAAGAGCTAAAAGTCACCAGATTGTTAGTTTTTAAAGTGTTCAGCTTTAATATTAGAGAGAGGGGGGAGGGGGGTTTAAAACCAATTTTTTGAACAAATTTTTCTTCTGAGTGTGCAACATCTCGAGAATATTGTATCCAAATTTCAAGTAAATCGGAGCAAAACTAACGAAGATACAGCGCTTCAAGGGACCGCCTTTAAATCGCTTTTTTTGCAAACAACGTTTTTGAAGTCCGTGAACATTAGAACTCAAAATCTACTTGAACGATTCTTTTGAAATTTGGTACACTATTTCTACACACAATTCAACAGGTAATCAGGAAGAGTTTTTTTTACAATTTTTTTCATTTTGCAATAACAAATTAACCGATTTTTTTGACGAAAATCGCGTTTTTGTCTTTAAAATGCTGTAAAAATAAGAATAAAAAAACGGCTTCTGATTACCTGGGAAAACATGTCACGTTTCAAATGCATTTTTGTTTTTTTGTTTCTGATGATCCAGTAACGAGTTATGATGTTTACGGCGCAACCATTTTTTCGAGGCGTCTCGGAGGAAACGGCCGATTAGGAGAGTTGTTTAACTAAATTGTTATAAACAATCTATATTGTTTATGTTTGATAAAGCTTAAAATATATAAATGGCTTTAAAGACAATTGTGAATCACTTTTGTTCAGAAAAATCAATTCAGCTATGAGAAAAACTAGTTTATAAAGAATTTGTTTATAGAAATGTTTATAAAAACAATAGTTGTTAACTCATGCTGATTTTTTGGTTACAAATTCTGACTCTTATGAAAAATATTAGCAACTAGCGTGAAAGAAACGATTTTTTCTATGATAAAGAAACACTAATAAGAATTTATTTATAAAAATTGTTTATAATAATTAAGTTAAATATTATTAAAATTAATTACTATCTATGAATGCATGTGCAATAATTCCGGCTGATCGTGAGTTTCTATCTTTATTTTTTCTTGAGATAAAAATTCACAAAGCTAAAATTTCTTTAAAAAAAACTTTTATATCGGTTAAGAAATACGATCTGTGGGTCCGTAAATACGGTAACTCTCCGAAAAATTAACGAATCAAGTCGATGTTTGGCACACTCTTTTTAGGTCCTAAAAGAAAGGAAGAGTTCGTTAACCAGCGATTTTTGATAAAAGTTCAAAAAGTGAGCGCATTTTGAAAATTTTTTAAACCACTTTTTTCTGAATTTCAAAATTCTATGTTCGGATATTTATAGTATTCAAAAAGGTGAATAATTTATCTTATTGACTTTTTTCTATACAAAGAATATTCGCACAGCTATGGCATTTAAGGAAAAAATGTAGACGCAGGATATGAAAAAAAAGTCAAAATAAGAAAAATTGCTTTTTTAAAGCCCTACAAGATTATCATAAAATTTTTTTTTATTCTCTCGGACAATCGAAAATTCAAATTTTTATTGCACAAAAAATAATACAAAATTCCATTTTTTTTGTCCAACTATGCAGGATACGAAAAAAGATGAATTA
>JAWWLR010039500.1:0-10197 GCA_035041075.1 Acraspis erinacei | reverse complement strand
TCCTTTCCTCGGGCTTCGTAAACTCTCTAAATGAAGACTTCGCCTTTTTTTATTCTCTTTAACCCTTGAATTTAACACATAGAATGCTCGGTTTCACCGTGTACTTGAGGTTTATTAGGAGTCCAGCGTCATTTTTCTGTTGAAAGGAAGCGGAAGTTGCCTCAGCCTGATTCTCTGCCTGTTTCACTTTTTTCTGAAATACCTTTGTAAGGAATGATCGTGTATTTCCTTAGCTATCCGTGAAAATAAAATCGAAAATGTACAATTGCATCTCAGCGCTTGTGAGACAGTGAACGTCGGTGAGTTGGAAGTTTCGTAGACCAAAAAGGTGAGGGAAAAAAGAGAGAACGTGTGGGCGAAGTCTCAAGCAAAGGAATACAAGCTCGACTTGACGAACAAGAGAGAGAGCAAGATATCAAACTGTTCGACCGAATAGTCTGTATCCTGAAAATGATAGAATTCTGCGGAACTAAGCAAAATAGGTTTATGGCAATTCAATTTGGACTGAAGGACTGGCTGGGCCAGCAATGGCGAAGACTCCACTCCATAGCGATTTTTATGGAACCACCTGCGGAAACTAGCATGCGAAATGCCTCAAAACTGACACTCTTGACGTAAAATTTAAGAGTGTAAGACAAACAAGGAACGGCGATATCGGATATCATAATTAATCTGACCTCTGCCATCAGGGTTGATTTTAGGGACGTGGGGAACGTCCTCGATCTAATCCCCCGTACAACAGTAGAGAGGCACTTCGGGGAGACACGGCTAATCCATGTAGGATAAATTAAGATCGAGTGGGTATTATTTATAGTAAGAAAGCAGACAAAGGTTATGAGATCAGAGTTTCAGAGCTGCGAAGTGGACTATTATGACTCAGTGCTACGTGGAAGTGGGTTGTTTTTCCCACCACGCGAATCTTTCCTCTCTTCGCTTGCAATCGGCCAATCAGTCCGCGAGGCCTATCCTCTCACAGCGCCGAAAGGCCCTCGAACGGGAAGCAGCATTCGTGCCCCATGGACACACAGTTAGTCGCTGTCCGCTCTTGGAGGCAGTCCTGCTGCGCTGTTCTCAATCTCGTTGCGCATCGCTAGCATCCTCATTCGCTGTCCATGTTGAAAAGATGCTGTCTTACTTCTATAAAATATAGTTAATTGCTGTTTGAAGTCAGTTTTTGGTATTATTAATATCCTTCCATTTCGCTCTGTATTTTCTATATTTTTTTCCTTTGTACCTCCTTCATTCTCATTGCGATTCAACTGTCAATATTATTCTACATTTGTCTGTGTATTTATTTTGATCTGTGTATTTGCTCTGATCTGTGCATTTATCAATTCTGTTCGTATATAGACCCCCCCCCCGCTCGACTTTCCACCTCAACATAGAGGCTATAAGCCCCCTCCCCAGTTTTCCTTGTCTCTGCCCCTCTCCACAGTTTTGTGATATTAATTTCTCGTGTTTGTGTTGTGATCTGGTTTCGTCTTATCATTTTCAATTTCAATTGTCTATAAATGCCCCCCCCCCACGCTTGAACGCCACGGTTCGGCGGCGACTTCAATGTTAGAACTAACGGGAGACAAAGGGGTTAATCGTGATTTACTTTCTCACCCCCACCGTCAACACGTCATGAAATCTTGTTGTAACCCATTCTGATTTAGTAAAATAACATTTCGCAGGTTATGGGAACTAATCGGCCGAGTCTTCACCAACGGCGGGCCAACTGTCAAACGCCAACTGAGCCACCACCCGCTTCTCTGCGGTTTCGCCGTCCCGTTCGTACCGTTCTACGTATTCACGAAAATCGTAATTTCCTCATTGCCTACTACTTCCGGTGTATTCCAAAGGACCCCAGCGATTGCGGAACCACAGGTTGTCACCTCACCCTTTGATAAATCAAATTATAATTTTTCCAAGTAGTTGAAAGTTAAGTTTTTTGTTCAAAATTAAACTATTTTTATGAAGATTTAACGTTTTGGTAGAAAATTAACTTTTCTGTTAATAAAATCATACTTTGGTTTGAAAATTACACCGATTTGTAGATGCATTGTCCTTGTGAGTTTAAAATTCAAGAATCTTGTTGAAAATTAATGTATTTTGCTGAAAAATCGTGTTTTTTTGCAGTCTGAAGGTTACAAAAATTAAAATATTAATTCATGATTCTTAAGGGTTTTAATTTTTTCAGATTTCTAGTAATCATGGATAACATGGCAATCAGAAATTTTGCTTAATTTCATATTGCTGAGTAATTGAAAAATGCGTATGATTTAAATGAAGGACCATGTTACCATGAAAGGGATGATGCGATTGAGTTACCAAAACACGATTTTACGACGTTATTTAGAAATTAAAAAAGAAACTGCGGAACGGGTTATTGACATTGTGATAGAAAATGTAGTGCAAGCATCGGGATCGTCAGCTTTAAACCCAACTATATAGGTACATTTAAGTTAAGACATATGTTATACTTTTACAATTATCTTTAATAAAACATGATTATTATTATGAAGGTCTTAACTGCAATAAGGTTTTTCGCGTCGGAAAGCTATCAAAATTAAGTTGGGAAAAAAAATAATATGGCAATTAGTCAACCTTCTATCAGCAGGTGTATTCATAACGTGACGAAAATGTTTAATTTGCCAGAAGTTTTCAACGATCGGGTACAGTTTCCTCGTTATTACAGGAACTATAACAATTGCGTAACAAGTAAAGAAAAACTTCTAACATTTACTTAGTCATTTAAGAAACAGATGCTGACCACTTAGTTTTTTATTTATGAATACAGGTTTTGGATGGAATATCAGTTTACAGGAAATGATTTTCTGCATTGACCGCACACAAGTGGGAATCTTCCCGCCTTTACAAAATCAAGAATTTTCGGAGCACATTTACTTTAATAGAAAAGAGTACCATTGAATTAACTTACAGTTGGTAATTACAGTAATATTAATAAATTGAGTCTACGAAATGTGCATAATGCAATGAAAATGTAATTTCCAAATATGTGACGTGTATTTTAAAATAAGCAACGTAAATGCTCGGTATCCTGGAAGAACTCATGATTCTTACATTTAAAGCGACAATAATGTTCTTTCTGTAATACGAAAAATTTGTCATCGTGGAAATCATTTTTTCTTATTAGTTACTATGCATTTCCAAAATAATCACCTAATAGTATTAGGGTGCAATCGCATGGAGGCCATGAAGGTGGATTAGTAGAATAGTTTTAGCCTATGAGGTTATTGCAAAAAAGTCTAACAATCACGTTATTGGTAAAAACTATTCGATTATAATCTACCTCCATAGGACTGTATCCTCATGGTATAAAGATCACTGACGCTGTTTAGGAAGCCTACTTTGCAGCATTTTTTCTAACTATTGATCTCGTGAAGTCGGGATTATATATTTTTTCTCGAAATCAGCACAACATTTTTTACAATTTTGCGTCTTACTAGCCCAAAGGAGAGATATCAGGTTATTCCTATGTGATGATCCGTATTTTGGAAGTTATTCTCTTAATTTGGGATTATTCTCATCAGAAGATTGCCATTTAAACTTTTTTGTAATCAGCTTATCGAATTAACATAATGTATTTATCTGAAAGTGATTAGCACAGAACTATTGTAAATTTTAGCGTACATTCCAAGAAAAATATTTAATTCCGTATTAACGAAATTCAGAGCTCACAAATAAAGGCTGAAAAATATGTATTTTTATACTAAACGGAGTCAGTGTCTTTCTGTTATCACCATCTTGCATAATATGTGCATTAACGATAACGTGCCAGCACCCCAGGAAGAAGATGTAGGAGTAGATTTTGGCATGTGCACTGATGAAATAGACCAAATGGATATATACATTGCACATGGAAATGTTGAACTGGAAGCTGGACGACGGATTCGCAATAAAATAATCGGACGTTTTTTCATGCTGTGAATCCTGTGTCGGTGTAATTTACATGGACAGATTTTTAAGTTTTGAGAAAAATACACAGCAAAGATCGTTGAAATGTGTATCTTATTTTCAAAATATTCAGAGGATTCTGGGATAGTTAGAAAGTGATTACAAAACATGATGGACTATACTATTATAAAAAATATTTTCCATAATACCTGCATCGAAAGTTCGACCTTCATTGCGTCTTGAGCGGGTCGAAAGTTGTGTTTTCAAACCTAGACTAGAAAGCTTAAACAAAATACTGCATATCACTCAAGAGGCAACGAAGGTCGAGCATTCGATGCGCTTGTTATGAAAAATATCCCTCACGTAATATACCCCTCACGGCATGAGATATCGGCGGGATATCCCATTTATCTCCCAGGATATCGTGAGCATATCCCAGGACATCCTATGGATATCGCAAATAATATCGTACAGGGTGGAAATCTCAATATCTCTGGAATATCCCAAGGATATCTCAGAATATCCTCAGGATATCCCGTTAATGTTGCAATTTTATATCCCTCAGATGTTCCCAAGATATCCCATTCGATCATTTAAAACGAAGATTGTAGCTTCTCCATTTTATTTAAATATACAAAACAAAACGTTAAATTCATTTTTCCCTAAGGTTCTTAATTTAGTTATATGTGGCGCCTAGCAAACGTCATTTTGCCGCCCTACAAGAAAAATAATTCTGATCAACTAAATGACATTTATGAATATTAATTAGAATTACTTCTCGAAGATAATTTTTTTAAACACTAGCCCATTATTCTGATGGAGGTTCGTGGGTACCTGAAAATCTCACCTAAGAAGAACATCTGAATTATCTTTTAAATAATTAAACTAATTGATTAAAAACAAATGATAAGTAATATTTACATTTATTGAATAATTCAAGGAAAAATCCTCTCAAAAGAAATTTTCTACAATAACACTAAAGGCAGGTTTTTGTGAACAAAATTACAGTCTCATAGAGAGAGACATAAGTGAGACTTTAAAAGAAGTCAACAATTTCTCGAATATTCGTGCCACAATAAAATCAATTAACTGCGAAATTTAAATTTTACAGATACAATAACAGCCAACTTTTAACTTTTTAGAAAGGGACTTATTTTGTATTGTAAGTAGGCTGTTATTGGTTATGAAAATTATTTGCGGTAATAATCTGTTGCTAATCATACTGACATAGGATTTTGAAAGTAATCGAATATTCGAGATTTGTACAAAGTTGTTTTTTGTCAAACGGATCAAAAATCAGTTTATTTTCTTTGAATTTCGAAGACTAGCTTGCATTTCACGACAAAATTTATTAATTACAATTAAAGTACAGACTCTTATATTTTAGAATTATGGTTTATTTTAATTAGAGGAATTGTTTTTCATACATCTTTGGAATTGCGTGCCATTGAGACCAACTAGCATCCGACCCTATAAGTGCAATACTTCAAAGTTCTCACATATACATTACTGATAGGGGGACCTCGGAAAGGATTTTAGTTGTAGAATTATTTTCATTTTTAGGTTATGTTTGTATTTCTCACAGAAGCGGATATTTATAAAAGATTCCTTTGTAGATACTTATTAGTTCATTACTCAAAAAAACTAGAGTTGAAAACAATTGTTGAAGCCAACCCTAGAAGGAAATGTTAGTTCTCGCAACTAACAACTTTCAAATTGGTTTACGAGGTTCCGATTTTCTTTTTGAACATTTACATCCATGCAATGAATTTCTGCCGCATATTCCACTGATTATACTTCTCTGAAATTTAATGCAGCTTTGTCAACAATTCCAAATGTTCGAAGAACCAAGGACTACAGATTTCGCTATGTATGAGCTCATATATGTTATGTGGCAGAAGCCTGCAACATTTCTTTCACAAATTTGGTGCATGAATTTGATTCCTTTAGGTTAGATTTCCCAACAAAGGTTTGGAAAAATAAGTTTCTCATTTCAAGTGTGTTTGAAAATTATTTCATATATTTTAAAACTATTTGATAAAATATCTGAGTTCGCGGCAGACTTCACACATCGGGAATTCATCATTAAAATGCTCGAAAAATTTAGTAACTTTCACATTTAAGTGTTCGATAATTCTAGAACGACTAAAATCAAAATAAGAAGGCCTATAGGTTCCGCGCCCGAAATTCGAACCAATGTCTAAGGCTGAGGATTGTTGATTTGCTAATCAATCCTTTTCTCATTGAAGAATGTGGAAAATGAGTACAGCTAATTACTCTACGGAAAATCTAGATTATTTGTAGATACTTTCTAGACTCGGCTCATCTAGCATCGTCTAGGCAGTTTTACCTGCCGCACTTTTGAATCTAGCATTCGTCTAGTATCATCTAGAATTTTGTTGGGTCTCTATTTTACACGTCGAGTATCAATAAGAATCGATAATGCCAAAAAGTTTCGATATTCCGATACACTGGCGTTCTAAGTATCGGCATCGAGAATTGAGGTACCGAGTATTTTGTATTTGATACTTAAAGCCCATCCGTAGTGCCCATGCACGTATTATGTTGCACGTGGTAGGTATTTATTTGTTCATCATCTCAGTTTTTCATAATCTCATTTGACACCAAATTACCAAAAGTTACCAAAAAGGAACTACAGTTGAAACCCACTGTTAAAGCAAAGACTAGAAGGGAATGTGACTTGGCAAAATCAACGGCTTCAAAATTTGCCAAAGAGGATAGATTTTTTAACAGCGCATTTCCATATTTTTTATCAAACGGAAATTATGGGCAAATTAATACCTACCGTTACAAGTGTAACCATATAATCGTATCGTCACTTAAGTATAGCATTAGCCCTAGAAATATCCTTTTCGTCTTATAAAAAAACAAAAAAATAACTCAAATTTGTTTATACTTGTAACTTTTTTAAACTAACAATCAATTATCATTGACCTTATGTCAAAAAATCACCATTTGATCCATGAGCCATGTATGGTACTGAGCTCAGACGGTAAAGTCATCTTCGTCATTTACATCGTGAAAAAAGCAAGTACTAATCCCGAATTTTCAATAAGTATGTACCTGACCATTATCTCAAGATTGCTAATAAATCATTGATATGCACTGATTCCTGTAAATAAACGAAAAATAATTTATTTCAAAGATTCAACGAAAAGTTTCCGCTGTGACAATTATTTTCGGGAATTTGCAAGCCGAAACTTAAAATTGTTTCTTTGCAATGCACCTATTAACTTCAGAAACCAAGACGACTTTTAAACTCTTTTTCTGCTGTCAGATTTATTTTGGCGAATAAATTGTCCAAGTCGACAATTTGGCGATTAATTTGCTCATTAGTTTAAAGTATCATACTTTTAGAGTGATTTGTACGCGGAAATATGTGATAATTCACTATTTATAGCCGCTTATTTAAATGTAAAGTCAGCAAGTGACACTCCGCCCTTGATACCATCCTCCAGGGTAAAGTCAGGTATACTTTACCCAGGTATACTTTACCCAGGTATACTTTACACAGGTTACCCTGCTTAACAATACCCTGTGCCCTAGACGAATGTACCCAAAGTTAACGATACCTTGCAAAATTTCGTTCCCTCAGTTTTTTTCTGTGAAGCAGCAGCAAATAGGGAGATTTCTCGATGAATTTCACCGGCGGTTTCACCTTTCCACGTCAGGAATTTGATCACAGAACGCACTTCACAATCGGACACTAGCTCAAGGTAGGCAGCCATGTTCATAAATGAATAGATTATAGACAATGAAACCCGAAGATCTGAAATTTTTACAGTGTTACCCCTAGATCCAAACGAAAAGCTTGAGATCTTCCGCAGCGCCCTACCTAGTTTAGTTCTCTTATGAGACAATAGGGAAACTTAGAAAACCTGTAGAATTAAGGATAACCACCAACGTGAAGATGAGAGTATAAACGTTCTTCATTTTTTCTAAGCATGGGAAGCACTGATTAGTATATCAATGAAGATTTAGCTTCTAATTGTCAACTGCGTAACTAAGGAATATCTTGGTAGTTGATCAAAGTTATCGTCTCATGATGTATAAAAAATAAAAATATGCTTGCTGTCACATACTCTAGTGGACTAGTTTTAATTTCGTGAAACGTTTATTATCTGATTAATATAAGTAGGAATAATATCCAAGCCTAAAGTGTCAATCAGACATAAGGAACCCTAAAAATGTTAGCATTCACATTTCGATTATATAAACTACTGGAAATTAAATATATCAGACATCTAAATAATAGACCAAAAGATACATTGGCAAATTTCAAATGTATTTCTATATTGTATTCTTGAAAGTTTTTCGATGTTCCCAGACCATCTTTAATATTTTAATGAACCTGGAGCAGACATGATGGCCGCTGACCATCACATATGTTGCCCTTCTCACTAGATTAAACTATATCCAAAATGCAAAAATTTCTAACATATATTATATTAATTTCTGTTATACGCAAGCATGGTTTGGGACTCCTGTTTTAGATAGAGAAATGTACGTTTTAACATTTTTATTGATTATTTTTTCATTTTACATTATATTTTACATTTTTTCCGCGACTGATAAAACAGTACTAAATACAAAATTTGTCGATCTTTTCTATGCAAATAAGTTTTACATATTCATTTATTTTCTATTTTTCAAAATGGATAATCCAATTAAAATTTTTAAATCATTTTTTTCTCTAGATAAAACTAGAAAGTTTGGTCAAAAACAAGTGGCTAGCGAACTTAAACTTCCCTTGTGATGCCGAAAAAGGATGCCAAAGCGTAATCCAATCCAATTGGTCTTTTAAAAGTTATTCAGTATAGTGACGACGAGAAGGACAACTGCCAGATAGAAACCATCGCATAAGCAGCTTTTTGGACTGATTGTGTCTGAAGTCTATACCAGGAAATTTGATGAAATCCGCGGTAGTAAGTTATCACATTAACTTAATAAATACCTTCTTATTATAAATAGAGTATAATAATTAATCAGAGCCTGCATGTGCAAAATACATTAAAAAGTCGAAAAAGTTTGTGCAACAATGGGTGCAACGTTTTAAAGCCACAAAAAATGTAGATGATTTGCCTGGAATTGGCATTTCTCGAGCAGCGACGTGAAAGGAGGTTGTTTGGAGGATTTTACGGAGAATTTTAATGCTAAAAAATGCTCCAAATTTATCAGCGTGGTCTTTTGAGATCAGTAAAAAAATTATTTGGAGCTTAAAGTGAAGATTGAGTCTTGCAAGAACATAACGACCCTAAACATCACCGTCGCCTCTGCACCTCGTGGAAACTGGAAAATTGCATCGAGACAATGGATTGGCCTTCACAGTCTCCCGATGACAACCCGATTGAGAATTAATAATTCGATTTGATAAGAATCAAATAAATTCTTCCATCGACCGTCAATGTAAATAAGATTAAGAATTTGCTATAGGTATTCTTCATTACACTCTACATCCCTTGGACCAGAATTCCGGTCCAAGAAATGGTTGAACCTGCGAGTCCGGACCGGAAAAGCGGAGGTCGGTCCAACGCTTAGACTGATGCTCGTGGGTAGTCCAAACGGGACTGAAATCTGATCCAAGGAGAGATACGAGAACCGCGTGCCGTTGTGGAGCGCTGGCGCATGCTGCACGTGTAACGTTTCCAGCGTAGGGTAGATTACATACAATCAACAAAGCAAGGCGTGTGATCTTTTATTTTTATTGAGCTGCTAGACGTTTTCTATTTCCCATAAAATGTATGCAGTACAGTGTTCGGCAAAATCGTGCTGAAGGCATGGAGATTTTAAAAGTCCTCGAAATTCAATTGTCATCAGGTCGGTCCAAGCTAGGACCAACATTAGTTCTGGTCCAAACTTGGACGAGGGAGATTCTTGGCTTAGACGAAAAACTCCGCTTCAAGGGACTGGAATTTTTATTTCGGTATGTTTTGTTATTTACGAAAAATTGCGATTCCCTTTTTGTGGACCAGACTATGTCTTTCTCTCGCTTTGGTGTAAAATGCGAAGCCTCTGTCAATATAGTGCATGGAAAAGGTAAGAAGGTGTTACCATAATAATCTATTATCATCATCAAAAATAATAGTAATTTATATCAAATTAAAAAAAGACGTATTTCAACAGATTAAAAAAACTTGGATCCTTATCTAAATGTTTGTTTAGAATATACATTTGAAACGTGTTATTACAGTCCCATCTAAGTAGAAGCGTAAGAAATGGCAAAACAAAAAGCCATAGGAAAAATTTATTAATTTCAACTATGTGCCTCATGTGAAC